>OX418225.1:41629099-41786424 GCA_948455865.1 Conomelus anceps | reverse complement strand
CTTATTCTTGTATGAACAAAATTCCAGATATTTACTTTAGACAATTATTTTATAAAAAAAAATTATTTTATTTCTAACTATAAATATTTATCAGAGTGATTATACAGTAAGTTGTTTTTAATTCAGGTTTATTTCGATATTATTTATTTTGAGAATACTGGTTATCAACGTCAAGTGGTTATCAACGTTATTCTGTAATTAATTTCTTTGGCGAAATTACTATGTCCTTGTTTCAACTTTTGATCAGTGTTTTTTCTCTTGTAATAAATTTCTATCTTTTATCGAAATCGTCATCTTTCCAAAACTGAAGTCGTTATTGGTAGGTTATTGAAACCCCCTTTTCAGTATGCCACTCAGATTGAATGATGATCATAATAATAATAAAAACAATAATGATTTATTGTTTTTGATCATGATAATATCTTAACATTTTTCGAATAGCTACTTTTCACCTTATTTCTAATCTATGAAGGAATTGTTCAGTTGTACTGTAGCCTAAAGGTTCCAACTCCTGTTTCATTTGTAGCTGATTACGTCTGTTTAGAGAGAGCTTGTCAATAATTGATTGTTGTACGGTTCTCAGGTTTCGTGCTGAACGAATTCATCAAGCACTGGGAGCCAGCCAAGTTCGAGACCACTGCAACACTTGTTCAACACCATCGCTTTCGTCGCGGAACTCGCTCATCATCAGGTGACTCGTTCCAGCAGCCACTTCGCATCAATTTCACCTCACACCACAGGTAAGCCTCGCCTTTGCCTCATCTGTTCCACTCTTGATTGCTACTCCGTTTTATTGGAAACTGTGTTTCCAATATATTGGAATCGGTAGCATATTCTTAATTGCTCCTCACAACTACTCAGTTTTATTAGAAATTCTGTTTCTAGATAATTGGAATTGGTAGCTTATTCGGATTAGTGGAACACCAAGAATACTGAACTCCATTTCAGTTTAACATATGGGGGGGGGGGGAGGGGTTTCTAGTTGCATAAAACGATGAGATTTGTTTGAAAATCTATCTATATTGTTCGAATTTTGGCTCAATTCTGTTCCGTATCAAGTTAATATGCTATTCCAATTGAGAAAGTTTGTTTAATATAATAATAATAATAATTTTATTCCGGTTCTAAATATATAATATTTATATCTTGGTGGTTCGGAACCCATCTAAAACTAGAACCAACTCATCAATCAACATCATCCAACCCAAGTACAGATCTCAGATCCATGTCGGTTTCATGCTAAAAAAAGAATATCAATAAAAGCATTTTTGGCATATTTTGGAGGGACCACGGACTCCCCTGCCCTCCCCAAACGGTACCTCTGACCGAACTCCTACAATTACTTTGTTTCATTGGAATTGGATTATGCTTTATTGGATTGGTGAGTTGGCAGTGGAACCAAGAATAACGAATTCCTACAACTTGTCAGTTTTATTGGAACCTCTATTTCCAGTATATTGAGATTTTTCGGAGGATGAAACCCACATAGGTCTAAGACCCTGGGTAATGAATTGGATGATGTTGATTAATGAGTTGGAACTACAGTTTAAGGTGGATTCCGAACCACTGGGAAGTGATTTTACAGCAGAGAACAGAGTCTTTTTTGCTGGCCTATCCAATCGGTCACCCTTACAAAGATGGCCAAGGAGTTTCGTAGTTTATCTCTAATTGGTAACCTATTTGAATTTGTGAGTTTGCTATTTTCTAATTAAGTTTACTGTGAAACTAAGTATACCGAATCCCTAACAAATTAGTAATTAACAGGAATGGTAATTGGAATTTCTATTTCGAGTTTGATTGGAATTACTATTTTCAGTTTTATTGGAATTTCTACTTCCAGTATATTGGAATTACTAACATATTTGGATTAGCGAGTTCGCATTGAGACCAAGAGTAGTAAATCGAATAATGAATTGTGAATCGAATTCTGGTAGTAGGTTGCTATTGAAGCTCTTCAGCCCGGAATTTTATAACAGCCAATTTGTAGCAGCAGATCTCTCCTTCCTCGATCTTTGAGATTTCCAAATTTATATTTTTCTCGCTTCAATAATACTGTAGTAATTCAATAGTACAGCAGAATAGATTATGCCTCAAATCAAGGCACGATTCCCCAGCGATGGCAATTCCTTATCAATCGAAAAAAGAGAACTGCTATTCGTTGAATTTTTTTGTCTTTATTGAATATCGTTGAAATTCAGATAGACTGTAAAATGCAGCTTAGTGAGTTTTCAATGAAATGTTCTGTCGCTAGAAGAGCGCATCTCCAGATTTCTCTAATTTACTGGAATGACAAATTGAATGGCACACAAACAGTTGAATCTATGTAACGGATTCTATGACGTAGTTTAGGCCTCTACTTGGCAGTGTTTATCAAAGACTCGGTGTTCATTGCAGAACATGACAGGTGTATTCTGAGTTCACGGGTAAGCCCCGCCTCCTCGTTCTCATCGTCATCCTCTTCCTGATACTCCTCCTCCTCCATCACCACTCCTCTTCTTCCTACTCATTCTCCTCCTCAGCCACCTCCTCCTCCTCATCCTCCTCCTCCTCCTCCTCCTCCTCCTCATATGCCTCAAGCCTCCTAGTGACACACTGTTTATTCTGCTTATCGAAGCGCGACATTTCACAAACAAGCCGACTTCTTTCTGCAGGCTTAGAAACGCCAGTCTGACATTTCTGAGCCGCTGCTGTGAAGAGGATACGAGCTGAGTGTCGACGCTCGACGGATTACGCGCGCGCGCGTGCGTGCGTTCAGCGAGCTAATCGCTTTGGTGACGGATTGGCGCATCTTAAATGCAAAACGCGTCTGTCTAATGGTAGCTGGGAAATTGTCATTGTGTGACTAATAAGGGAGCTAGAAACTGGTTCAGGAGTTCGGTGATGAGTCGTCTGATTTTCCGCAACCGGTGAAAAAGTGCCGTGTCAGCTTGGGGACAAATGGTCCGTGCTTGAAGGATACTATAGGTATTATACTAAATACTAGATAATACATTTCAAAACGAAAATTTTCAATAACATGTGAAACATTACCAACAATTATTCGGACTATATATTTTTTTAATTTAATGATGGAGCAGTATTGGGCGTAGGCTTGTTGTCTTTGTTTTCGTTACGTTTGTTTGTATCATATAATGTTATTTTTATAATAAAAAATGTATAAGATATTAGCAGGCATGCTTCCTTCGCACTTTTCAATCATCTAGCCATTTTGCATCCCGTGGGGACAAATAAGTATATAATTGAGCCAGCTAAACACGAATCTATGATAATGTGTACCAAGTTTCAACTTATTTAGGTTCATGGTTTTTATAAAACGGTCTGTCGTTAGTGGTAATGGGACTTCAAATGGAAAAGAGGAAAACGAAAATTAAATCAAGAAAGAAGGTGAGGAAGGAATAGAATAAAATAATTTGGATAGGTAAAACAAGAAGATTGGTAGGAAATCCATGAAAAAGGGATAAATATCTGAGAGATTGTTAAAGATTCGCTGATATGACTTGAAACACCATAGTCATCATTAATATCACTGCAGTAATCTTGATTTAAAATCGCCATTGTGATTGAATAAGTTACAGTTTTATTCCGTGAATAATATCGATCCAATATAGTTTGCGGGAAGCAAAAGTTAGTAGTGTTTTCATTATTTGTTTTCACACTAATATTTCTTTTAACACCATGCAAAGCTAAGAGCGCGTCCAACCAGGCTATGTAATCTATAATTAAGCTTTTAATTATCAGACGTCAAATTTCACTAAACTATAAATTAGATGTAAATTTCAATTATGGAGAGATTTCACAATATCGACATCAGTTCTACTAATTTTATTAAAAGTTGAATAAATCTAAATCCAACCATAAAAAGTCTAAATCAATACTTGAAATGAATAAAAATTGAAGTATATATATATAAGTAATATAAAGTGAAAGATCTAACTAAAAGTGTAAAACCAATATCAAATAGATAATGCAGACTCAAAGTAATGACTAAATTAAATTCATAGCAAAGCATATTGAATATAAAACAATATTCATTCCACTGTAACTTTCAAACCGCATTACTAGAATAGCACCATGTTCTCCATCAATGTTCTTTAATTGAAGTAATTTTCTAATTTGAATAACAAAGCATCCCAATTAGTAGAAGATTCCACAAATTTCTCCCACAAAATTGTATATAACGTTCTTAAGCCAATTACACCAAAAATCGCCCGTCAATAGAGCAAAATGAAAGAAGTGAAACGAATTTTTCTTCAACATTCGTTTTCTTCGCTCAGAGAGAAAAAAGAAGGAAGTTGAAGATCTTGAATAAGGAATTAATAGCCGTTACAAGGGTTGTTTCAGCTCCTTGATTGCAGTTTCAAATTTTCTTCCTCCGCCATTTAACCCCCCCCCCACACCCGTCGTTCCTTACCCAGACGTGCGCCCATCATTACAAGATAGAACGCGGCCCAAAATTAAAACTACATCTAGAACTTCTCAGTGCCAGTTTTGATCATTTATAATGGTCTTCTTTTCTTCTCTTCTTCTCATTCTCCCCTCCTTTTCATTCTCCTCTCCTATTCATTCGCCCCTCCTTCTCATTCACCCTTCCTCCTCATTCTCTTCTCTTTCTTCTTAACTGTTCTCTATCACCCCACCCTTCGCATACACCCCTATTTTCTTCAGAGTTTTTCCTCGATCCCAGACTTCCACAAATTAATAATTGATGTTATCCTCGCTATTAAACTCTCGCTATGCTCGCTCTATAACTTCATTAAACGATTTAGATGAGCAAGTTTTTCCGTTCATCAATTTTCTATGTGTAGCATATTTTATTTCTGGTTGTTTACCACTAGAAATTCTAAAAAAAAAAAACTCTCTTATAAGTACAGTTCTTTGTCATGAATTAAAGATCAACTGTGTCTGGTTAGGGGGTGGTAGTTTTAGACGTTAGGAGCACAATAGGCAATGTGTGCTACACTTTCATTCAATTATAATAATATTTATAAAAGATGATCAACTTGTTCTGAGGGTTGCCTACTAGTCTCCTGCTACTTTTGTTACACATCTAAATATATGTATTACATATACATACTGTTACTGTTACATTTGGCGGATTTTCGAGAATGACAAAAATACTAAAACAGCTTGGAAATGATTAGAAGAATAGTTTTAAATTAGAAGAAACATGGTACGATTTTCTTCTATTATGAATGTCTATGTGTGATGTCCATTCAATTAAAAAAATGATTAATTTTTTTTTTATGGCTTCTTCGATTCATTTGGCTGAAATATTGTGCAGAGTGAAATGAAGCGAAATTCCGAATAAAATAAGGTCAACTATACTACAACAATTCGAAAATAAGATAATATATTTGAAAAAATAAATTGAAAATAAGAAAGAATAATTCAAAAATTAGAAAGAATAATTTGGAACTTTGAAGAAATAATTTGAAATTTTGAAAAAATATTTCAATAATTAGAGAGAATAATTTGAAAATTAGAAAAAATAATTTCAAAATCAGAGTAACAAAATTGAAAGTAGTAAAAATAATTTAAATGAATGATTTGAAATTCAGAATTATTTTGAAAATTCAAAAAAAATAATTTTTAAATTAGAAAAATCAACTCAAAGAATATTCACAGATCTGTTGAATCTCCACATATTTGTCATGAATCGTGTTTCAGGATTTGTAGCCCAGATATTTTCTGAGCATTAAAATGTAGTCGATGTACACTTTCTTGAATTGTGAAAAATATTTTAGACCAGAAAATGTTTTCAGAAGAGGCAACGAAGTGTGAGAGTGAGTGATGGGGTGGAAGGGGGTGAACAGATATAGTGAGAGTGAAAGGAAGTGAGTGGGAGAAGAGATATATTGAGAGAGAGGGAATGAGGAGGTAAGAGGGAATAGTGATCAACAAACTTTCAACGGTGAGAAGAAAATTCTCAAGACGGAGCACTCCAATTTCCCTAGTCTTACGGGGTTCTCACAATGAGTTGCACGGAGCAAAGCAGCGAGTGAAGAATTAGATTCGGGCACCTTCTGCCAGAGAACACTGCATTAACATAATAAACGAGCACAATGCAAATAACACCTGGAACATCAACTTGCTGTTGTAATTTGCTAGGTGAGGATGAGAGAAGTTTGCAGGCAGCCGGTATTAGGCTAGCTGCCGCTGTTGAAAATGGGATAACCTGATTCGGTGTGAGTAGAGAGAGCTCTCGGTACGCTTTGCGTTCGCTAGAGTGCTGAATGTGGAAGCAGTACCATTGGTGGGTGTGCTATACAAACAGGATTAGACTTTTAATATTTCATTTGTTGTTTCTGTGGATTTTCAGTCAACAATGAGCGACTAAGTGCTTGTAGGTAGAGATAACAAATGGAGAAGTGCTCTAAACTAGAGCGTAATATTTATAAGGCATTTATTTATTTATTACAAAAACATTAGCAAAGAATAGAAGCAAATAATGGCAGAAGAAATAAAAAGAGGGTGATGACTTTACCTTCATATTCAGGTAGGTTTTCAACCTCCTATCCTATTTTTATATTTAGTATATTTTTTCAATAAATATATACCATTACTAAGGCATAATCTAGAATTGAAGCAAATAATGGCAACAGAAATAAAAAAAGGTGATATTTGTCCTACAGTTTTAGATGGGTTTTGAACCTCCTATCCTATTTTTAAAATTAGTATATTCTTTTCAATAAATATATACCTTTACCAAAACATAATCAAGAATGGAAGCAAATAATGGCAACAGAAACAAGAAAAAGAGTGATGATTGGACCTACGGTTTTAGGTGGGTTTTGAACCTTCTATCCTATTTTAAAAATTATTATATTCTACTTCTAGTATACTACTACTGTTCATTAAATGTCCACCTAAAATTATGGCTTCGATATGGTTTTTGAATGTTCAAAACACACATCAGTAGCTTATCCTCAACAGCTACTTGCTGTTATCTGTCGACGAAACTCCAACGCTAGAGAGTAGGGGATTGAAGGAGGTGGAGGATTCAGATCCAGATGACTTTATTTGGGTAAATTTACAATATACATGAATGATAAAAGTATTATTAATATTAGCAACTCTCAGATCCCCTAGTTCAAGTGATGTACTGTGATTTTTGAAAAGTTAACATAATGGTTGAATGGTTTGAATAGAAAAGATTATAAACACATTAGATATATATTTTATGGTACTGTATAGCAGAAATTATTGATGTGATTGTTAAAGGAGAAAAATAGAGCTTGGATCTGAGGCGATAGTCAAAGAGACGAAGTCTTGGCCATTGATGCCATTGAGAAGGAGGAGGATGGTGAGTGGGAGAAGGAGTAGGAGGAGGAAAAGAAGGAAAAAGAGAAGAAGGAGGAGGAAAAGAAGGAAAAAGAGAAGAAGGAGGAGGAAAATGAGAAGGAGAAAGAGGAAAAGCAGAAGGAGGAGGAGGTGAAAAAGAAGAAGAGGGTTATGAAAAAAGATAAAATCAAATCAAAGACATCTGAAAAAGAAAAATTTAATATTTTAGATGTGTTATTAGACATACTAGAAATCCAGATTCAATTGAATCGGGCAGCCTTCTAATTTATATTATAATGAAAAACAACTCTATCTTACTGAATGATTTGAAATCCACATACAAGCATCTTTCTTTACGCCAATCACTCACACCTTGTCTGAGCAGCAGAAGCAGTACTTAGAAACTTGAACTCGGTCTAATTACACATGCTGTATGCACAACGGCTAAGAAGGCAGGAGGCAAGTTGCAACTTCAAAGTTGAAGCCCGAAGCTGGGAACTGGAAGCGCGCTGCCGGCTAAGAAGGCACTCGCATCGTTAGCGCCGCGCCCTTTGCGCGTGACGTAACCACACCGGGGCTTAATTAAGCACCGAAATTGAAATTAACCCAAACATTTGGCCGATGCATGGTGGCCTTAATTTCTCTCAAGAGCCGTGTTTGCGGCCGATTTTACACACAACACCCCCCGCCTGCGTATTCGTAACCGCCAACTCACATGCTCGCACTTCAACTGGCGAATATGAAACCCACATCATAGACAGTGCGTTATGATAATAGCGTTGTACAGTGTAGTGAACCCTTTATGAAGGTCTGTGTACTTGCCTGATGTATTAGTTCTTCTGTAACAGAAGAATCCTGATGTATTAATTCTTCTGTAACAGAAGAATTAATACATCAGGCAAGTACACAGACCTTCATAAAGGGTTCACTACACTGTACAACGCTATTATCAAAACGGCTAGCGGGCTAAGAACATCTCACAGCTAGAAAAGATCGTATTACGTTTGTTAGTTAAATTCGACATCATTTCTCGTGTGTTACGTATGAGAGTAGGAGTGCAAACTAAATTTTGTGAATAATTAAAATGTTAAATTTTTTATGAAGACTGTGGGAAGGGTTTTCGGTCATCATTTTTTATTGAAGTTTCTTGTATTGAATATTATCATGGCTTTGAAATGTTATCTATTGATTTATATATTTATTTATCTATTTATTTATTAATTAGTGAATTAATTTATTTATGCATGAAAAAGCTCACAGACATAAACAGAAAGTCCATTAAGAGCCTCATTGACATTTCACTTCAGCACTATTCAAACAAAAGAAAAAGAAGAAACAAAAAGAAATACCACTTCATTAGATCAGAAAAACTAAAACACAAAAATAATAAGATTAGAAGAAACTATATATGAGGTAAGGTACGGTACTATAGAACTGAAAAAGAAAGAACTCATGTGCGGAAAGTTTTTTTAATCGAATATTTTGTGAAATATGGGGGTTCAAAGTCAAAATCAAGAACCAAAAAACAACAAACAAGAATAATACACAAGTAGGCTAGAATAAAAAAGACTTTAAAATTAATAAATTGAAGCTCACTGATATAGAGTCAAGTATCTGATAAATTGGGAAAATAATTGAAAAAGAACGATTTTGATGTAGATTTTTTAACAAAACCTATTTCAAGGAGTTTACTTGATACTTGAAAGTATCCCACTGGAAACGCAGCTGCGTCGTGGTCGTCATTGTTTTGTTAAGCCTCTACTCAAGGAACTCCTCTACCGAGTAGTATGGTCTATCCATCAAATATTTCTTCAGAGACTCCTTGAATTTGTACACTCTTTCAATTTTTCGTATAGCAGCTGGAACTTTATTATATATCTTGGTGCATAGAAATCTAGGCCCATTCCTCCCTAGAGATGATGTCACTTGTGGTATATGAATACGAAATAATGTGTATTTCCTCTTTGTCTTGTCAGGTACTGGTGTATTTCTTCATTTGTCCTAGGCATTTCGGGCTTTCTTTTCACAATTATTGCAGACTCCAAAATACACATAGCCGGTAATGTCAAAACCCTTAATTGCAGGAAAAGGGGTCTACAATGTGCTAAATATGGTGCATTACATATAATAATTTGTTCGGGTGTAGTAAAGATAAAATTGATGTCTGGGATAAAAGTGCAGTTTATAAATTGAATTGCGGTGATTGTAATGCCTGTTATGTGGGTCAGACCGGTAGGAGTTTCAAACGTAGAATAAATGAACGTATTAGAGAATGATAAAACCAAAAAGAAGACTCAAATTTTGCAGAGCATTTCATTACTATCGGGCACAAGTTCAAGGCTCAAGAAAATGTTGAATTTCTGCATTTGATTGGCAAAGGCAGGCAGTTGAACATTTTAGAAGCTTTGGTGATAACTAGGTTAGTAAAAAGCGATTTCAATATTAGTTTAAATGATAAAATTTGTTTCAACCAATTCAATACGACTAACTTGGTTTCATCTTAATATTCTGGCCTTCATTTTAATAGCGGTACTTTCGTGTTTATCTCGGTGACCTTGACTGCATTTCAGTTAGCTTCAATATTTAAATTTGATTTTTTTTTTAATTCTAGCGTACTTGTGTATTGTTCTTGTTTGTTGCTTTGTATGTGTTCACGGTTTTTGGTTCTTGATTTTGACACTTATTTTTGCTTGTTGCTCCTCCCACCAGTGGGCGTGTCTTGTTTTAACCTTCAGTCAATCACAGAACTTCAATGAAAGTCAGCCTGTGAGAGGCACTTTCTCCCTCAGCAAATAGTATCATTCTGTGTTTATTATCTATCAAGCTACTCTATACTATAGTTTTAGTTTGTTTGAGATTGATAATGTTGTAACAACCGAAACTAGTACCTCACGGTTTCCAATAAATGTGGCTGTGACAACTTCAAGTCTTATTCATTAAAATGGAAATGTGTTTCCTTGAAGATAGTTTCCGAATGCTATCGATGAATTTCCTAAAAAAATAACAGTACATTTGAGGAAAAATAACAAACACGCGGGCTCTAACGGTTCGTTATGAATTAAAGGAGAAAGTTCACTATATGGGCTTCTAACCAAACCTAACCTAACCTGGCTAGATGTGACTAAACCACCTCATACCTTTATTATTTTGATGCATAAGTGCCATTTGATGAAAAGTGCCTAGTTCCGAAAATTTACATTTTTTGATAAAGAGTTCCTTTTAGTTTATTGATTTGTCTGTTATTCAATTTAAACACTATTGACAGAAGCCCATATGGAGTGCAGTATATGGGCTTCTCTTAAAAATGACGTGATTAAGTGAATTACCGGTATGTCTTTATCCGACTAGATATCCATCTGAAAATGAGTATAATCATAGTATGTAACTTCTCCTGTGTTCAAATAATCGTAAACGTCCAAGTTATTCAATTGATAACAAGTTATTGACAGAAGCTTATATAGTGCACCACAGCCGAATTAAAACAGTAGTTTCCAATTTATAGCAGATGTATTCACGGCATGTGACGGAATTTTTCGTGTTCGTCCAAGAATAACGTCATTTATTGATTAAAAATGATAAATTATTTCAAGAATTCAGGTAAATTTCAAGGAAAATGAAAGAAATATGCGTTTTGTTGTAATGATACTTTTAGATTTAGGGCTATATAACGGTAGTTATTTTTTCATGGCAGATTTTTGCATTAAATGTAACAGTATTGTTGAGTTTGAAACAAACGGTTATATAAGTCGGAGACTAGTGCGTGGTAATGCGGCCAATAATAACACATAATATGCGACGCTGTTTTCGATTCTGATTTTAAGAAGAAGATTTCCATTTAATAGATATCCTCAAAGATAATCTATTTTTGATTTACAAAATCATCGTTTTTTTTCAACTATACTCCTTGAAAATTTGACCATTCAGGAAGAATAGTTAGAGTTAAATAATAATTTATTCTGCTGATTTTCAAGCGAGAATGAGACGTACCAAATAAAACCACAACAGTGAGAATACGACCATTCACAAGAAAGTTTCTCATTACAAATCGGTTTATTGCATGCAACTAAATGAAATGGAACGCTGCCCCATAAACAAGTCAAGGGAAGTTTTTGTTTTTATAGAGCTGGCTCATTTTTTCATTACATCTCTTATTGCTTCTGTTATGACGAACGATGTGAAAAATTGAAGAAATAACCGGGTGAAAAGTTTCTAACAACTATGAAAACACGCATGGAAAGCGCTCCCTTTATAAGAAAACTGTAGACGTAATTTAAAATTCTTCTTTAATTTATTGAATCATTCACATTTCACAGAAGTTGATTTGGTTGTAATCCATCCTACCTATGTAGTGGTCTCTGAATGTATTGACCTGCTCATGAAACTGACAATAACTTCGGCAGCTCTGGTAGCGCAGTTCATTGGAGCGCCTGTCTGTGATAAGATAAGACTCTGGTTCTGGATAAGGCCGGAGTACACTACACTTCATATCCCGACTTTATCCGATATAAGTTTGGGTCGAGTTCAAGTAGTGTTTTATAACTTTTCAATATACTTTCTCAAATGCATAAAACATAAAATTATTCAATTTTTAAGCATTTTATAAAATATGTTAAATCCTAACTGTAAATTTGTAATAGGTAGGAGGATTAATACAATAAACGAATTTTAAAATGATAGAATTCATTGTAGAAAATGTGTAAACTTAACCCTATTCTAAAAATATAGAAAACATGAAGTGGAGTGTACAGTGTACCCCGGCCTTGCCTCTTGTCTGTTGTCCTATTTCAGTATTGTTGTGAACCCTACTCAATAACACAAAATAGATGCTAGAAAAACAACGTTATTCAACATGTTTCATGAAGAGTCTTATTTTTCTGGTCTATAGAATTGAAAAAAGAACGAAAAGAAATTTTGAAACGCTCTGTTTATTTATTACAAATAACATTTGATACGTTTGGACGAGTATTGTTATGGGCTGTGTTTTATTGTTAAGTATATTTTTTCTCTTTCACAGAAGCTTCCTATTTAACGGTAAGGTTTCCTTGGACTACTTGATGATAAGCCCAATCGTAACATCCTCATTCCCTTCAAAGAATAGCTGGACACAATGCTAGTCCTTCCAAACAACCAAACTGAAGCGGAACTGATATAACAGGGAGAAGATCCAAATAACATTTATCACGCTCTTTTCTTTGGGATCGTTGATGATAATAATAATAGTTATTATTATTATTTTGAGACAGAATAACGCTTCAGAATACCAAAATGTGCCTATCTAATTTGACAGGCCTTTGCTAAGATTCTAAAAGGATGAAATTACAAGTATGGAGATTTTTGAGGAGTATAGCGATCTTTGTGTTGATTGTTGGCTTTTAAAATCATGTTAGAATCTAATTAAATCTCTACATTGCCCCTCATGAGGTAATGTGTCCAATTTTGCAGAGGGTTACTTAATATGTAGACTGAGTTTGGCAATGTTGTTTGGTAGAGCTGTTATCAGCATCGGTATTGAATTTCAAATATCTCTTTTATGCGAACATTTTATGGGAATATAGGATCCTCTATCTATGATATCCTGGATGGTTTCCATGGTGGTATCCTTTATGACGACCTAACAGTTTGATCGACCTACTGCTAGCGCAGCCACAACTGCATAACCAAACCTAATCTAACCTGGCTAGATGTGACTGAACCACCTTTGTTCATTAGGTCGGTCAAAACGACAGTCGTACAAATGGTGTCCTCCCAGTTTCCATAATTAATTTTTATACCTTAATCAATGTTTCAGCAATGCTTAGATTATAAACTTCATTCCCCATCACCATTTAATTCCCTACAAGGATTAAGGCCGAACCCTCCTAGACCTCTTATTAGTCATCAAATATACAAATGGCAGAACACATTTTGAACGAAAACAAGATGGGAATATAGGATTCACCGTAGTTATACCTGTGGCCTGGTCTAGGCTTGGCATAAATTATATTTAGCACATTAGGAGAGCACCCCGGCAACGAGGGATTAGAGTGCAAGCGTAATAAACTTGGTGTGTGATCATTTACAAAGCTGCTACTGAGAATTAGGAGAGACAAGATGGCGAGGAAGGAAAGAGGTAAGAAGATGATGAGAAAGGATGAGGATGGGTTGTTTGGGACCTGTGGAATCCTCTCAGACTATTAAACACAGCTGTTACCATATACATAAGTATAGTATACTTTTTTGTACTCTATCCCTTTTGTGACTAGTAACTTTGTACTCATTAGCCCTCTCTCCTCCCCCTCGTCCCTCTCACATTTCTCTCTCCCATTCGTCATTCTCTCTCATTTGGCTCTCCCCTCGTCACTCTCTCATTACCCTCTCCCACTCGTCACTCTCTCTCATTTCCCTCTCCCACTCGTCACTCTCTCTCATTCCCCTCTCCCACTCGTCACTCTCTCTCATTTCCCTCTCCCACTCGTCACTCTCTCTCATTCACTCTCTCTCATGTGGGTTAAGTGGAAGAGGGGGCTCTTATGTTTCAACTTCGCCCACAGCACTTTTATTACTTGTAAAGTGCACAAATAAAAGTCATTTATCTATCTATCTATCTATCTATCTATTCCCCTCTCCACCCCCCACACCACATTATCACTTTCACTCTCTCACATGCTCTCTCTTTCTCATACTCTGTCACACTCACACTCTCTCTCCCACAAACTCTCTCTCCCTGTAGCTCTCTCTCTTTTCTCTATTTCATTTCTCATGACTGCCTTACACTTCTCTTTTACTATTTCTTTCTATGTGATATTTTAAGGCTGTGCGCAGAGTTTTTGGTAATAATTTTTTCCAATTTTCTTGAATTGGATATTATAAAGGTATTAAAATGTTATCTAATGCTATGAAAAAAAAATTTTCTTCCAGGGAATATGAGGGTTTGAAGTGAAGTTTTTCTGTTTTTGCGAACAATTGATCTCTCCTTCAAGTTATCTTAAACTTTTGATGATTTTTTATAACTAAACTACACATTGAGGAATAAAATGACATATTTTTCATTTCAATCAAACAATTAGTATTCTCAAAATAAATTTTTGAAAATCTGGAAAAAATTCAGTTTTACAAAATATTCTTATGAAAAAACCAAATGTTAAATTGAAATAAGAAATGTGTCATGCTATTCCCCGAGGTTTCTTTCAGTTATACAAAATTTATCAAAAGTTTAAAAAAATTGCCCCCAAAACCAAAAAATTTGAAGTTTGAACCCACATATTCCATAAAATAATTGATGACAAAACTTTTCTGACAGCAATAGATAACATTTTAAAGCCCTAATAACATCCAATACAATAAAATTCGAAAAAAATGAACAAAAACCCTTCACATAGCCATAAGAATATTGTATGTAAGCCTCCGTTTGAAAAATTTGCACATTTCTGATGAATAAAGTAATTTAATCTCTCTCACTTTCTATATTTCTCTCTCTCTTTCTCTCTGGTGTATTTAAGGGAGGAAGAAAAATGTAATAAAGCAAAAGAATACTTAAGTTACTTGAAAGAGCACCCCTGAACCCCTCCCCATACCTCATTCCCACTTACACTTTCCCACTCACTCTCTCATTCTCTCTCTGTTGTCTGTTCCATTTCACTTGGCTCTCTTACTCTTCTCTCTTTCTTTGTGATGTTAAGAGCATTGTAGCCTATGTAAGCACCCATTTAAAAAAATTTTAAATTTTTAATGAATAAAGTAACTTAACACTCTCACTTTCGTTCTTTCTCTCTCTCTTTCTAGTGTATTTTAGTTTTTCAAGAGGAAGAAAGATGTAATAGAGCCAAAGAATACTTAAGTTAATGAAGAGAGCTCCACTACACAATGTCAGGAAATCCCCAGCTTAATTAAGGCCGCTTCAACATGGCTCCAAATAGAGGCAATTCGGATATAACCATTTATTTTTGTTGAAGCCAGTAACACGATAAGGGTCTGAATGTTTTGTTCAACTCACGTTTATTGTTCAATATCAGCACCAATCCGTGATAACTTACGTATTGAAGTGATGTACACATTCCCTTTTATTAGGGTCCACTGTTGAACTTCTGTGCTATAAGTCACAAAACGAAATAAACTTGGCATCAAATTATTTCAATGTTTATAACATTATAAAGGATCAAATTAATATTTCACTAATTTTTGGGTTTGTTCGTTCAGCATAATTAGATGATTATGAATAATAAGACGAAGTTGTCACAACCACATTTTTTAAAATAATGAGATACTAGTTTTGTTTGTTACATCATTATCAATCTCAAACAAACTGAAACTAAAGTACAGAGTAGCTTAATATATACTAAACAAGGAATGATACTATTGGCTAAGCGAGAAAGAGGTTGACCTTCATTGATGGTTTGTTTATGGCTGAAGGCCATAACAAGTCACGCCCACAGGTGGGAGGAGCAACAAGCAAAAATAAGAATCAAATCAAGAACTGAAAATCGTGAACATCTATAAAGTAATAAAGAAGAACAATACACAAGAAGGCTATAATTGAATCGTTTTTCAATTAAAAAATTGAAGCTCACTGAATTTCAGTCAAGGTCAACCGAGAAAGACACGAAAGTGCCGTTATTAAAATGTAGGCCAGAATTATGATGAAACCAAGTTGGTTGTATTGAATTAGTTAAAATAAATTTGATAATTTTAACTAGTAGTAATGAAATCGTCTTCTACCAACCTAGTTATCTCCAAAGCTTCAAAAATGTTAAATTGTCTACCTTTGCCAATCAAATGCAAAAATCCAACATTTTCTTCAGCCTTGAACTTGTGTCCATTATTAATGAGATGCTCTGCAAAATTTGAGTCTCCCAAGAATGCCCTCACGACAAAAAAGATTTTTGATGAAAGAACACTTTTCAATGTTCTTCTTTTTAAATAAACTTTTCAATTTTCAATATGATTCGGTTTTATAAAGTCAATCACCTCTTGTAAAGGAATTTGATGTACTGAAAATTATTTAAGCTAGAGTTAAAATCTCTTGAAAGATCTTTAATTTATTATACTGCTAAATTGATGATTTTTGACAATCCAAACATCCAATACTAAGGTAACGTGCTGACTACAGTGGTATTTAAGACGAGATAAGTGTTGACTACAAAGAGTAGAATCTTATTTGAGAATCATTTCGTAGTCGTAATGGTGGAATGACGTTAAATAATGATCCTACTTACATCAACTTTTCTTCGAACGTACTCATGGGCAACATTAGGAGCTGCTTCGGAAACTTCTCTTAGTTAGATAAGAGCAACATCGTTTGTAGAGACATTTTTCTTCTTGTCAAATGATGCAGGAGGTGTTGTAGGCTGTGTAGGCTATGTGAAATTAAAGTTCAACAACAAAGCCTGAATCTTATGTAGTGTTGTAGGTTGTAGAGAATATTAGATTCTTCAAAATTCATTGTTGAAAGTATTTGCAACAATATAAATTTTCTGCATTCAGATTATTATTATCAACGAGGATTTATTTTAATAATGGTCGAATATATGAATTATATTTTTATATATTGATGATAATATATTTCTGCTCAATATAAATTTCCTGTTTACTTGGGAGGTATTGTAATATTGCTCGAATATAGACTACTATATTTTTGGTCAATATAGGCCTACATTTTCCATTAACTGATTATTTCCGAGGATATATCTTAATATTGGTCTAATTTTATTTTTTATAAGAGACAATTGATGAAAAATAAAATAAAATTGATTGATAAAATTCGCTTTAAAAATTATTTCGGAAATATTTTTAGTCAATTTTTACTTTCTTCTCTCTCAACTGTAGATAAGAGCCATTAATAGAGTCACTAGTTCTATCATAGCCACGTTCTCTGTATCGCATAAATTATGTGTATACGATAAATTATGTATATACGATAAAATTGAATTAAATTCATTCATTTATCTAAAAAAATTCATGTATTTCTAGGTTTTTACATCAATTAAAGAATCTAGGGCATGCATGGTTTGGCTTGTTTGGGTGGTATCTTTATATAAGATATTCTCTTTCTTTAGTAGTCAACCCTGGGGTTGGTTTGCAGCAGCTCGCCATTCCATCCTACTCTCCGCCTTTCATACATGAGGAATATTTTTCACTTCTATATCATATTATTTCTATCTTTAATTAGACTGACTTTCTAAGCGTGTGAGCTAAAAAATAACTATTATTGTTTTATGATAAACTATATGATTTTACTTCAAATAAAATAATTCTTCATTTTACATAAATTCATTAAATATACAGTTCTCATCATATATGAAATACACATCGTTAATGTGATTTCACACTCCCATCATTAACACATTGATCACAGTGAAAAATGAACAAAATTATCTATAACTTATAACCTAATCAAAAAAATGTGTACCCAACTTCGAATTCAAACTGTGTTTAAAACATAGAATTTATGGCGTCTCACAACTCTATCAAAAAAATTTCAAAAAACGTGTTTCAACAGAGTGACAATTCCGTTCACAGCACGTCTCAACAGCTTGCAAAGAAGACATTCAATTTCATCCATCGCATTGCATTTCACACAATCCATGAGATTTGGACGTTGACAAGATGCCGATAGCCTGCTGTCACAGCGAGCGAACTGAAGCTCAATGGACGCTTTATAGACGCTCAATAGACGCCGTAATCCGGCGAAGAAAGGTTATCTGGGCAGATGGACGCCCCTTCCACCACTCCTCCCTCACCAGCCCCCCCCCCACCGCATGCCGATGTATTCATGATTCGACGTCATTTGTGTACCAATCGACACGTATTGTGACGTAGTAACGTGACGCGACGTGACGCGTTTAAAAGCACCATGTGTCTCTTACGTGTGACTTTCTCTTAGTTCAATCCCTTCTTTCACTCACTCTCTTTTCTCTTTGTCACCTATATTCAATCCTTTTTCTCGCTCACTCACTATATTCCTCTTCCCCTCTTTGTGCAATCCCTTTTCTCACTCCTTCCCATTCTTTCCTCTTCGCCTCTTTACTCAATCCCTCTTCGTACTCTGTTCCTCCCTTTTCTCTTCCATCTCTTGGTTCAATCTCTTCTCTCACTCTATTCCTTCCTTTTCTCTTCTTCCCCTCTGTGTTCAATTCCTTTCCTCTATCACTCCCTCCCTTTCCTCTTCTTCCTCTCTTTATTCAATACCCTGTCGCACTCTGTTCCTCCCTTTTCTCTTCATCCCCTCTTTGTCCCATCCTTGTCCTACTCACACCATTTCTCTCCTTTTCCTCCTCTTTGTTCAACCCCCCCTTTCTCATTCTGTTCCTCCATTTTCTTTTCATTCTCTCTTTGTCCAATCCCTTCTCTCGCTCTCTTCCTTTCTTTCCTTTTCCCCTTTTCAATCCCTTTTTTCGGTTCAATCCCTTTTCTTTATCGGTCCAGCCCTTTCCTCTTCTTCCTCTCTTTGTTCAATCCCTTCTCTCACTCTGTTCCTCCCTTTCCTCTTATTCCCCTCTTGGTTCAATACATTTTCTCACTCTTTTCCATCCTTTCCTCCTACTCCTCCTCTTTGTTCAATTCCTATTCACTCTGTTCCTCCCTTTTCTCTTTATCATTTTTTGCTCACCCATTGTCTCTGTTCAACTCCTCATCTCACTCTGTTCCTCTCTTCTTCCCCTCTTTGTTCAATTCCCCGTCTCACTGTGTTCCTCCCTTTTCTCTTATTCCCCTCTTTGTTCAATCCCTTCTCCAACTCTCTCCATTTCTTTCCTTATCCCCTTCCTTGTTCAATCCCTTTTCTCACTCGCCCTTGCCTCTTTTTCCCCTCCTTGTTCAATCCCCTGTCTCACTCTGTTCCTCCCTTTCCTCTTCTTCCCCTCTTTTGTCCAGTCCTTTTTTCACTCTCTCCCCTCCTTCCCTCTTCCCTCTTTTTGTTCAATCATTTTTCTCACTCTCCCTCTTTTTCCTCTTCATCCCCTCTTTGTCCAATCCCTTCTCGCATTCTATCAGTTCCTTCCCTTTTCCCCCTCCCTTTCCTCTTAATCTTCTTGTCCAATCCCTCTCTTCACTCTGTTTCTCCCTTTCCTCTTCACCCTCTTTGTTCAATCCCCTTTCCCACTCTTTTTCTCCTTTCCTCTTCTTTCCCTCTTTGTCCAATCCCTTCTCTCATTCTCACTCGTCTTTTCCTTTTCCCCCCTCTTTACTCAATCCCTTTTCCAACTTACTTACTCCCTTTCCTCTTATCTTATTTTCGTTCAATCCCTCTTGTCACTCGGTTCCTCCCTTTCCTCTCCATCCCCTTTTTGTCCAATTCCTTCTCTCATTCTATCCCTTCCTTTCCTCTTTTTCAATCCATTTTCTCACTCACTCCCTTTCCTCTTCGTCACCACTTTGTTCAATCCCTTTCCTCACTCCCTCTACCCCTCTTTGTTCAGTCACCCGTCTCGCTTCCCTTTCACAAACAAGTGAACGTGACTAGAATGTTTGTTTGTTCGTTATTCTTGCCTTGGCTAAAGAGGCAAATGTAGTGGGCAACGTTTTGTTAAGGTTTATCAAGTCGGCCACTAATTCGCCACTAAACGAAAACTTGTTGATTTCGTTTGCTCAGTCGGGAAATTGCTGCTTAATTAGTTGGGAAAAACGTCTATGCGGAAATAGAATTGATTGGTAATGGATTAAGTAGGATTAGGGAAGCTTAATAGGGAATGAGGCCTTAGAAATAGATTCCCTAGTAAAGTAGACTGCTACCAAGAAGGGCCTGAGTAGAATAAAAAATTGAGATATTTTTTAATTATCAATGGGAAAAGCTTCATGACCTAAATAGAATACTGTATTGAATACAAAATACCTATAATTTAGTCACATTTTCTTTTAGGAAAAGTGTAGCATTTATACAAAATGGCGAAGTTTGGACAAATGTTCAACCATTTTTAGCAAGTATCAATTTTTAACAATGAGAATCTAAGTGTAGATTTTACACAAATTTGGACAAATATTAGACTGCTTTTGGAAAGTTTGAATTATTCACAAATTTTAAATTTAAAAAAAAAGTTTAGATTTTTAACAATTTTTTAACAATCCGTCCACTTTTGGAACACTTTACCCAGTTTCGAAGGACTATACAACGAAAGGTGTACAACATTACACATTTACACAAAGTGGTGAACAAATATTCGTCCATTTTGAACAATGAGAATCTAAGTGTAGATTTTACACAAAATGGCGAATTTGGACAAATATTCGACTGCTTTTGGAAAGTTTGAATATTTCACAATTTTTTTAATTTTAAACAAAAATTCGAATTTTTAACAAATTTTTGAATTTTTAACAAAAGTTTAAATTTTTAACAAATTGTTTACAATTTTTAACAATTCTTCCACTTATGGAACACTTTACCCAGTTATGAAGGACTATACAACGAAAGGTGTAGCATTTACTCAAAGTGGCGAACCATTTTTGACAATGATAATCTAAGTGTACATTTTACATAAAATTGCGAACTTTGGACAAATACCCATCTTTTTTTGGAACACTTTACCTAATTATGGCGGATTACTCTAGGAAAATTTCATTGAAAGTAAAGGTTGAGGGAAATATTGGTCAGAAATATATCGATAGTTTCTCAGTGTTTCTACTCGGTTGAATCTGCCTAGAATTTCCCTACTTTGGCGGCGACGTACGCTTGGAAATTACGCCTTCAGACCGGAAACGCCTCGGGCTGAATCGACCGAGAGTGGTTATAGCAATTTACTGAGTAATTAAGTCTGCAGCCAGTTAGTTGCTCGCCCTACAATTAAATTTTCAACAGCGCCTTCAAAATATTGGATACCAGCCGCAGTACATCAGTGGTGACCTCCAGTGGTCCCCTGTAGTATGTATTAGATGGGTCTTTGCCTCCAAGTAAGTTCTGGAAGCTGCTGCAGACTCACGAGCGCTTACGATATTAATGTGGTGTGCTTGACCGGGTTTGGTTTCGATGCATGTGAAAGCAAAGTTTGTTGAACTTGTTGCATATGTGATGTTTTGTGACGGTTTAGTTGACCAGAAACCGAGATAAGTTTAGGAACATGAACCGAAATCAAAATGAAGGAAGTAGATTTTGATTTGGAATTTTGAACTTCAGTATTTTAGGAGAATATCGTAAGTTATTTCAGTAGTATTTTATTGATGAAAGAGGCAGAATACAATTAAAATTGAATAAAATTACATTGGGATAGATAAAGGGAAAATGGGGAACTGGAATGAATAAAGTAGTTTGTGATCGGATATTGTCGTTCAGTTGTAGGTTATTGGAAAAAGATACGGAACAGAAATTAATTAGGATTAAATGAAATTACATTGGTTAGATATCAGAGATTAGTTGTAGGTTATTGGTAAAAGATACGGAACAGAAATTAATTAGGATTAAATGAAATTACATTGGTTATATATCAGGGAGTAGTTGTAGGATATTGGTAAAATATACAGAACTGATATCAATTAGAATATAATGAAGCTACATTGGTTACATAGTTATATCAGGGAGTAATGGTAGGTTATGGTAAAAGATACCATAGGGGAAGTGATAGCCGCGAGCTGTAGCAGGTATCTGTTCAATCAGATAGATAAGCTGCGTTCTCGTAGGTCCTGTTTGTAACGGTGACCGATTAGACTGGCCAGCAAAAAAGACACTGTTCTCTGCTGAAAATCACTTTCCGGTGGTTCGGAACCCACCTAAAACTGTAGGTCCAACTCATAAATCACCATCATCCAACTCATTACCCACGCACAGGTCTCAGACCTATGTGGGCTTCATCCTCAAAAAAAAAGATACAGAACAGAAATCAATTAGAATTTAATGAAATAACATTGTTTACATATCAGGGAGTTTGTGTTTTAATAACTAAAATTTAAAAACATATTACCGTAGCTATAATGGTTGCTCTTAATTATCTATTGGAATATTATAAATGAATGAACAATAAATAGTGTTAATAGAGAATATTTGAACACCTTTAAATTTTTCGTGAATTTCATTTCCCGGCTTATTATATTTAGTGTTATTATGTAGGGTTTTGTTTTGTTTTCCTCTGTACTACAATTATCAAATTTTATTATAGTTGAACTTTCAATTTTTGTATCAATCTTTCCTTGAAATTACAGTTGAAGTCAATTAGGCTCAACTGGAATCTGATGTTTTATTTGATTTGTTTAATAAAAAGATATTCGATAACTACAATTAACATAACACATTTGTCAATACTGTTGTCTATGAACTGTAGCCTTTTCATTTATCAATAAATGAATTTATAAATGAGTAAATGAATAAATTTATTTACCAATAAATGAATTGATGAATTTTACCTACGAATAAGGCAATAACTGGATACTAGGCGCCTGATTGGTCTATTCAAATTTCTGAACAATTATAAAATTTAATTTACTGGTAAACGATAAGGCTCCCATGAACCATTATTTGTATACCAAAAGTCTTCAGTGCATTATTTGAGTTGAATTCTACATCCGTTACCATCTTCATTGATTAAAAAATTGTTAATAATTGTAATATTCTTGGATTAATTCCACCATTAATACATTTGACATTTCATAGAAAAATCCATAAAATTGAAAATGAATTATTCAGGAATATGTTTTTTTATTGGGAAGTATCTCCAAATTATTACTGTGAACGTTTTGTAATCCACCAATAATTCATTCTACAGATGCATTTTTGTACTAAATAGATTTGTAGCATAGTAAAATTCTGGAAATTCAAAAATCAAATAATAATAGTATTAATAATGATAATTATAATAATAATGTACGACCTGGCAAGTTCAGGTCTGGTGTCAGATTTTTCAGGTCGCTCCTGAACAAGTTCAGGTCCTCTGATGTATTTTAATGACTGTTTTAGGACCAACAGGCTAAATGTGTCCTAAAAACAAATATAAATTCTATTCAAAGTAAATTAAAATTCGTTTTATTTTGTACATATTCAAATCAGTCATAAAAATAACTTATATCCAGATCGTAAAATATGTAAACAAATAGGAGAAACTCAACATTTTAGATCATCAAATCTCTCTTATGACAAAATTTCATCCAAAAATGAATGGGAACTCGTTTTGCGTAGATGCATTCAAAAATGTTATGTCCAAAGCCAAAGCACAAAATGTATAAACAAATATGTCAAACTCAAAATTGTTTCTGATCATCAAATATCTCATGTGATGAAATTTTATTAAAAAATGAGTGAAACCTCGTTTCTTGATGACGTATTCAAAACGGTTATGTCTAAATCGAAATCACAAAATTTTCAAGCAAATATGAAAAACTCGTGACGGTTGTCGATAGTCAAATCTCTCATGTGTAGCCTACTGTTGATTTGTATCCGAGACATAATTACTGTAGAATCAACGCTATTGATGACAAACAATGACTGTAACAAACCACACGAAAAAAATTGCAATTCGCGGTTGTTTTTGATGACAAGGGATGCGCCTTTCCATAGCAAACAGAGGCCAACAGTTGCCCAAACATGGGACATCGCTGCGTGCGACAATCAATCCATTCGCATGGAAATAAGCCATCACTGACAATACAGGGTCTAAAACAAACATGGATGCGAGCGCGTGGTTAGGTTGCAATATGTGTGCAATGCTAGGAGGCCTTCTGCAGCAAACAAACATGGTGGAGGTCAAAAAAGTAGAAGTTGAAAGGAGTTGCAATCAATTTTTTTTCAGTCGGTAATAAATTTGTAACTTTCATTTCGATTTTATCAATTTCAATGAAGAATTTTGGATTACGAATATTTTACAACAGCAAAAAATAGACATGCGGAAATTGGATCATTGCTACTATTCAAAATCATGCTACTGCCGTTGTTTGAACCGGACCCTTCTCTTTAGTGGAGAATGCTCTTACCCAAGGCTTATAAAATAAGAATAGTATAATATTGTTACGGGTTCTATGTCTAAAATAACGCTGGCAACACTTAAAATTTGTCACTTGAACTTTATTTACACATATAATTCACAATTAGCACTGATCAGTAATGTCTTACACAACAATAAGCAATCAAAACAGATAAATCGATATTGTTCAACTAATAAACAGATTTCAATATTACTGTACAAAAATCAATTACTAAATATTAAAAGGCCGATCTAATATTAAATAATAACTGTTCAATAAACTGTCAAATAATATTCAAAAAGAAATGTCTAAAAAGAACAATTAAACTTACGTAGCACCAGTCCGTAATACAATAAAAACTATTAGTAGTCCACTGGTATGAATTCATAAAAGAATTATCACTAAAGGCACAGTATACGGTAATTAATTTATCAAAGAACTGTCACTACTTGTTTATCACGACGAATTTCAAACAAGACTGAACTAATTTACAAAATTCTCTTTCTTATTTATATAATTTCCGTAATTTAGAAAGAACTACACTTTTCTATTAACTTCTACCGAATTCAATAAGATTCCTAAATAAGCAAATAAGAACTTCTCGCATATTCCACAATCTTTGCTAAGATTAAAGTCTAATTCAACACCTAGAATACTCTACAAAGTTCAAAGTAAATATCATAAAGTGTCAAAAAAAGAGTAATTAATTGCTTTGTCCAGAACACTTGTTGACACAAGCGATAACTCTCTAAATCCTTCTTTCTGTGTTCATTTTCACTACAATATATTATATAGTACACTACTATAGTGTATTCTACTCACCTTGGCTCTTACGAACTAAGCTACAGTACATCCTTTAAATCATAGTTCACTGGATATTAGAGCTGGTTGGCTTCTATATAATGGAAGAAACAATTGATTCATGACTTTTAGAAATATAAATTGTAAGAACATTGTATTATCTCCTTAATTAATATTTTTCTCAAGTTAAAAATGCTCACACATTTTCAATAATATCTCCCATATGAAGCAAGTACTTATTTCAAGTCTAGAACTTTCCATTCAGTACTTCCAGTCAATTTTTATAATTTTACTTTTCTACCTTTTTTATGTATGAGTAACTTACTGTGTTAAATGCTTTGAAAAAACTTAGATTTTTACTTTTGCAGTATTATGACTTGGTACTCTTTTTTTCTATTGATTAATTTATATAATTTTACTTTTTCTCTCTTCTGTTGAATATGTTTTCTTTTATGCTTTATTTAATATTTATGAGGTTTCTTGAACAGACCAAGCCCTTTTTCATTAATATTGTAACGGGTTCTAATAGCTAAAATAAGGCTGGCAACACTAAAGTTCACACTCGCACTTTATTTACACAGATATTTGTAAGTTCAATCAATTAAATAAAAACAGATCATCAAATGACAAGCTAATACTTATTTTCAGTAATTATTTACAAGAATTAATGAATAAATTATTACAGGCTGATCAATAACAAAAGAAACTAGAGTCCAATAAACTGTACAATAATGTAGAAATAAATGATAAAAAGAGCAACTAATCACTTACAAAACACAGTCCAATTCGTTATTTGACAGTCCCAAATAATATCACTTAACACAACGTTTTTAAACTATTAGTAAGCTACATAAACAGTAAACACTTGTCTCTGCACTTGACACTGTCTAAAGACTGAATGAAGCACTGTTTACTCCACTGGCACGGGGTCCGTAATACAATCTGTCACACACAGGTTTGAGAATTAACTGTCACGTAAGCTTTTGTACAACTGATTCCCTGGTTCACGTGGACTTCCTTTATATAGCTGTTACAGTTGTATGCAGTTGTACAATTCCAAGAATTGGAGCTCACTAGACGAATCAAGAAACTTCAAGAGACATGATCTCAATCGTTCCAGAAATCTGGAGAAATCAATAGATTTCTCGAGAAATCAATTGAGTGAGAGAGTTGCAGACTTGGAGAATAAGAGTGACAAAGACATCTAATGAGAGAGAATGGAAAATATCAAATTGCAGTTGCGTCTGTCCATGAAAACAATGGAGTGATATAAATAGAACGAATGTATTTAAAGAGATATTGTGGAACTTGTTCAACATCAATAATAATTAATTGAGTGGTTTGACAACTTTAAACTTTTTATTCATAATACCATATGGCTACTATCTCTAATATTTTAAAAAAACTTTGGTTTTTACCTAACGTAGATTTGATAAGTAATATGAATCCATGTGCACATACTATTCAATTTCTAGATTAAAATTTATTCTATCATATTCTATTGAATTTTTGATCAATTTTTCTGAGTACCGTACTTTTTCAACTCTTTGAAGAAAACTTTGTGCTTCATTTTCCTATTTTTATATTCTATTTGGAATACTACTTAACGTATTTCTTTAATTGAATTTGAATTCATGTAAACATACAATTCAATTTCTAGATTATTCTATTGCTTTCATATCCCCTTATCTGATCGTATTTCTTGTCTTCCAGGTAAGTCGGTTCTTCCATATAAAATCATGGGCTCTGGATATGTGAGTAGTACATTTATTTAAATATATTTCTATAGTATTACAACCACGTTTTGTCAGGTAAAATTTGAACTTATCAGATGAAATTAACTTTTGGATTAAGACATTATTGGTTGAGTTTATGGTTAGTTCAAATTAATCGGATCAAATTAACTTTTGGATTAAGACATTATTGGTTGAGTTCATGGTTAGTTCAAATTAAATGGATCAAATTAACTTTTGGATTAAGACATTATTGGTTGAGTTCATGGTTAGTTCAAATTAATCAGATCAAATTAACTTTTGGATTAAGACATTATTGGTTGAGTTCATGGTTAGTTCAAATTAATCAGATCAAATTAACTTTTGGATTAAGGCATTATTGTGTGAGTTCATGGGAGCCTTACCGGTTATCGGCAACCGGTAAGAAACTGGAAACTAAGGCTTCTGATTGGTCTATTCAAAAACATGAATGTTTGTGTATTTAATGGATCTACCAGACGCCTTAGTTTCAGGATGTCAACAAGGCACCCACGAACTCAGCCATTTATTTATCCAGCCTAAGCATTATTTTTCTATTTGTCACGGTAACCCAAAACATTACTCACGCATAATTATTAAGAGTCATGTGGTCATTATCATAAAAAATGTATAGCTTTGTTACTTTCATCTGGGTTTTGAAACCAGAGAGCATAGGGAGATGGCTTATAAACATTTTCCAAGCGCCATACCAAACTAACCATGCTGTTGCATGTTACAGTTCTCTCACACAGTTGAAGTAATTGTTGAATAAAAAAAACCGAGCTTAATAAACATGTGGAATCGGCAATAATTACCTGTCTTTACTTGAAAGAAAATGGGTCATTGTTTTCCTCATAACTTGTCTTATATTGTAACGGCGGGGGGAAACTACCCATAAGAGTCTCTCCACCAATAAAAGTATTATTACTATTCATTCATTCCCATATTTTTTCTATATAGAAGTAACAAAATGAAAATTAATAAATTGAAATATTATCAATTCTACATTTGAAATTAAACTGTTGTCTAATAAACTATTTGAAAATCAAGATCGTAAATAGTCGAGTTCGCTTAAGGTAGAGATTGTAATAAAAATGTTTTGCGGGAAGACAAAAGAGGAAATGAACGATAATGTAAACGAAAATTGCCCTCCAAAAGAGAGAAAGATAAGGTGTATATGCGTGAGAGAGAGGCAGTGATAAGAGGAGAAAGAGAATGAGAGTGAGAGAGTTAGATGGAGAGTGGACGACGGATTGAGAGAATGGATGAGTATGAGGGGGAGTTTTGATAGAGAGGAAAAATAGCCCTTTAAAAGAGAGAAAGATGGGAGAGAGAGTGACAGTGATAAGAGAGAGAGAGAGAGAGAGAGAGAGAGTGAGAGGGGTAGGATGAGAGAGGAATTGAGAGAAAGATTGAATGAGGAGGAAGTTTTGATAGAGATAAAACTTATCAGAGTACGACTCCAGGTGCACATAAGGAAACACTCGTAACGTGAGAGGGAACGGTAAGCAGTCTGCTGAGATGATAAGTGGATTGCTCGGGAAAGAATAGTGTGTGTGAGAAGGATGGAAGGGGGAGAGAGATAGTTTTTAGAATAGAGTACTTTATTTATGTGACTTTACAAAGTTTCTTAAACGAGTACAAAGTAGTATGAATTATCATTGTCACATAATTGTATCTGTACAGCAAAACTTATTCAACTATGACTTATTTACATAAAATGACGAAGTCTGGACATAATTCTTGACTTCACCTCACCTGGAAGAGAAAGAGAGAGATAGATATAGTGATTGATTACTTTATTCATGTAAATAATAATTTTACAGTTACAAGTATAAAATTATTATTATTAGTATTAGTATAAAATACAATATATAGGCATCGCCAAGTATAATTACATTATAGAATGTTATAAAAACATGAAATTACGACTGGAAATGAAATTATAAAAAATTGGTGATGCATTTGCATGAAAAGGCGAAGTTAGGGAAGATGTCCCAAGTTTTCACTTAACCTAGGTGTGAGAATAGAGAGAGAGAAAGTGAGAGAATGGGGGTGAAGGAGTGATAGAGTGGCGAAGAGAGAGAGAGTGGGAGAGGGGAGAGAGCGAGATACAAAAAAGAGGAAAGGAAAGAGTGTGAATAAGACGGAGTGAGTGAGTGGGAGAAAGCGAGAGAGAAGGAGAGAATGATTAAGAGAGATTGATGATGGGAAAGAGTGTAAGAGGGTTAATGAGGATGGCAGAAAGGGAAAGAAAGGAAAAGAATGACTGTGAATAAGAAGTTGAGAGAAAGAGAGTATGTGTGAGGGCTGAGAGAGCATGGGTGGAAAAGGGAGAGAGAGTGCGATAGAGGAAGGGAAAGAGTCAGAGTAAGAGGGTAAGAGAGGGAAATAGTGTGGGTGGGAAAGAGTATGATAAGATAAGATAAAATTACTTTAGTTAGGAAAATTTACAAAATTTAATTGTGACTTATTAAAAAGCATATTATTAACAACACAAAAGATTGTATATGAGAAAAAGTTTGGATATTAACAACGAGATTTTATGTGAAGTATTTACGTAATAAGGGCGAAGTCTGGACAAAAATTCGTATATTCAAACTTAACCTCGATAACTTCGAACTGCGAGACTTTATAATTGTTAATAACAAAATAAAATTAATATGCAAATTGAAAAAGTTGGAAGTGATTGAACATAATTGGAATTGAGTTTTTTTAAGAATATTTTCCGAACAATACAGATGGGACATTATTTACAAAATGATGATGAAGGTGGTGAGAGAGGTGGGGTGAGTGAGGTGGTGAGAGAGTGATTGAAGGAGGGTTGGAGTTTGGGGGAGAGATAAAGAGGGAGTATTAGTGAGTATAGGAGGTAAAGAGTGTAAGATGGTGAGAGAGTGATTAAGGGGGGTTGGAGTTTGGAAGAAAGAGAAAGATTGTGCGTTAGGGGATATGTGTGTAAGGGGGGGAGTGGGTGGAAAGAGTGTGAGTTAGGGGGTGATGAAGAGAGAGTAAATGAATACAAAGTGAATAGAAGTTGGATAAAGAAAAGGTAATTGGTGAAGAGCAAATAGAAGCTCTATTTTCTAGGTCAAAAGCAATAAACTGTAAGCAGCCCCATAAAGACTCTGTTGGAAAGAGGACAGGCAACATTATCACAAACAAAGCGACAATAATCAAGTTTGTTCATACAGTAAAATAAAGTGAGAGCGGGACTCTGTGTGTGCAGTCTAGACTTGCAGGCTGCATTTATAAATAATAACAAAAATACGGTACGCATGCCACATGTTTGTGTACGTTCATTATTTTATCGTACACAGCTAGAGTTGGTTGGTGGGGTCGGTAGGTGGGGGTTTGAGGTTTGAGGAGGCGTTTCCCTCCCCATAATATACAGTGTGCCAGAAAGAACTTACGGCTTGTCCCTCTCCTGGTAAATAGTAGTTATAAATGTTCACAACTAGCGATTAGAGGTTTAGAGGGGTGGTGAGAGTTTTGTTGTTTGCTAGTAGGCTATGATAAATTGAATCACAATCTTTGTGGCTAGGTTACTTTTTTATTTTTTGTTGCTGATGATGCTTGCATGATTTTGGAGGCTTGTGCGTGGGTAATGAAGTGAATGGGTGGATGATGAGAAGAAACATCCATGACTAAAACATCCATGCATCCAAGGCTGCATGAAACGAAGGGAGCCAGAGTCTTTTGTAATCACAGACAAGAGCTCCAACTAACTGCGCTACCAGAGCAGTTTTATTTAATGAACTAGCAGCTACCCGTCCTTCGTACGGATTATGTTTAGAAATACAACTAAATGTTTCGGCTTTTTTGATAGCAACGATCATGAAGTTGTTAGCAACTTAGTAAACAACTTAGAATGTAAACAATTCAGAGACAGTTATCAGAGAGAATATTTGAGAACAGCTGATTGATATATCATGATAAATTACGTGATTTGTTCTTATGTGGTAATAATAGTGCTACCTGGCGAATTCCCAAGAGCCTAGCACAAACCGCACCTTCATAAAATGTTAATTTTTGTTTTGATAAATTGAAATGAGAAAATTTTGTTTTTTTCAACAAAGAAATAATTGATAAAACATAAGATGAGCTTTGATTCACCAGTCATATGTTTCCTAAAAGACTGCAATGCTCCGACTACACAAGTCTGCAAACAGCATAAATAACGCCGCGAAGGGCCCACCATTTATATTTGAGAACAGCTGATTGATATATCATGATAAATTACGTGGTTTGTTCTTGGTAAATTACGTGGTTTGTATGTGGTAATAAAATTAATGCCCGGTTTCTGAGTCGTTCATTAAGTTTAATGGACATTAACTCAATGCTGGAGCAATGAGTTAATGATCCATTAAACTTTATGAACAACTCAGAAACCGGGTATTAGAAGAAATGTATCCAAAATCGCACAATACTTGGTTTTTAAACGTTTATTATTCTGTTAAAAAAAGGTTAATTTAGTTTTTTATAGCTAAAGGCATTGACAAAAAGGTTTTCAATACTGATAAATAACTTTAATCCCGATCGATGCTCTCGTTTTTCAGGAGAAGGCCGCGTAAAATGTATCCAAAGTCGCACAATACTTGGTTTTTAAACGTTTATTACTCTGTTAAAAAAAAGTTAATTTAGTTTTTTATAGCTAAAGACATTGTCAATAATGTTTTCAATACTGTTCAATAACTAAAATCCCGATCGATGCTCTCGTTTTTGAGAAGGCCGCGTAAAATGCCTTTGGGGCCGTGACAGACAGACAGACAGAAAGTGAGATAAGACTATTTTCGGCTTATTTAATGTATAAAACGTAAAAATAACCAAAAAATATACAATTTTGATAAATGTACAGACAAAACTCTAATTTTATTTATATAGATTTTCTAGATTGAATAATAAGACTTGAAGTTGTCTCTACCACATTTATTGAAAACCGAAACTAGTATTTTCGGTTGTTACACCATTATCAATCTCAATCAAACTAAAACTAAAGTACAAAGTAGCTTAATAGAATACTAAACACGGAATGACACTATTGGTTACGGGAGAAAGTGCCTCTAGTAAGCTGACAATCATTGAAGGTCTGTATTTCCCTGAAGGCCATAACAAGACACGCCCACTAGTGGGAGGAGCAACAGGTAAAAAAGTGTCAAAATTAACAACCAAAAACCGGGAAAACATAGAAAGCAACAAACAAGAACAAAACACAAGTAGGTTAAAATTGGAAAATTGAAGCTCACTGAAATGCAGTCAAGGTCAACCCAGAGAAACACGAAAGTACCGTTATTAAAATTTAGACCAGAATTATGATGACACCTAGTTGGTTGTATTGAATTGTTCGAAATAAATTTGATCGTTTAAACTAGTATTGGAATAGATTTTTACCAATAGTTATCTCCAAAGCTTCTAAAACAGGCTGTTATAACAGCTTGATAACAAATTGTTATGTGGGTCAGACCAGTAGACGTTTCAAAAGTAGAATAAATGAACGTATTAGGGATTGGACAACCCAAAAATGGAGACTTAAAATTTGCAGAGCATCTCTTTACTAATGGACACAAGTTCAAGGCCGAAGAAAATGTTGGATTTCTGCAGGAAAAGGCAGGCAATTTAACATTTTAGAAGCTTTGGAGATAAATATGTTGGTAAAAACAATTACAATCCTTTTCCAAAGGGAAATTCCAAATTCCAATTCGTTAAAACGATCAAATCTATTTCAACCAATTCAATACAACTAACTTTGTTTTATCATCATTCTGGCCTACATCTTAATAACGGCACTTTCGTGTCTTTCTCGATTGACCTTGACTGCATTTCAGTGAGATTCAATTTTTTAATTTTTTTTTAAATTTTATCCTGCTTGTGTGTTGTTTTTGTTTGTTGTTTTCTATGTGTTCATGGTTTTTGGTTCTTGATTTTGACACTTACTTCTGCTTGCTGCTCCTCCCACCAGTGGGCGTGACTTGTTATGGCCTTGAGCCAATCACAGACCTTCAATGAAAGTCAGCCTATCGTTGGCACTTTCTATTTTAGCCAATAGATGTATCATTTCGTGTTTAGTATAGTATATACAGTAATTGTGTTTGGTAATTGTAATCTTGTCTTGGTAATTGTGTTTTCCAGAAGATTCAAGTTATATTTTAATCAAAACCTAAACATAACCTATGCTTACAAACATTTGGATTCTTGTAAAAATTTAGTAATAGAGACAGTTCTGGGCTAAAAGCCTGTTGTTTCTTTACAATAAGATGTATTTAGACTGTATCAATATTAAGCAGCTCTGTAGTTAAGTTTTAGTTTGATTGAGATTGAAAATGGTGTGACAGCCGAAACCAGTATCTCATTGTGTTTTTAATAAATGTGGTTATGACAACTCCGTCTCAGTATTCATTATAAATTTATGTGGTAAATTTCACGTGTTGAATTCTCATGTAAGTCAGCCTAAAACCCATAAAATAGGAACAGTTATTGTCTCTGACATAGAATTTTTGTTTCTGCCTTTGATTGGTTTTGTTAGGAGTCTGAATAGATTCGTTAAAAAATGAGACATGACTCGTGAGATTGGTGCCCTTACGCGTGTCATACAAACAACGCAACCCGCAAAACTTCGTTCTCGTTCTGATTGGGGATGAGAAAAGTAAGATTTGGCCACGCAAGGCAAGAGGTTGTCTTGCTGACGTCGCAACTATTGCCCGACATGACATCGCCCCCATCTCCCGTCGCCCCTCGGTGTGTCACAATGCGCGCTCGTTTGTTGGGCAGACACACAATAATAATCGTGTGGCGTGTGGCTCTCGTTGTTGTTGGTGTAGTGCGGGAGACAGTAAAGAAGGGGATTCCAAATGAAGAGCTTCTATTTCATTTTGGTGGATTCAAGTGAATTCGTTGGATCGTCCCTTTTCATCGCGGATCAAGTGCGTGATTCCCCCTCTTTGTCCCTCTCTCACACACACAAACTCTCACTCCCTCTATTCAGCTTCTATTCACTTTGTATTTGCTCACTCACTCATTCACTCTTGCTCTCACTCTATTTCTCACTTATTCTTCCCCTCCAACACACTCTCTCCCACAATCTTTCTCACTCTCTACCACAATCTTTCTCACTCACCCCCTCACTCTCTCTCTCCTAGTATTTCTATTTCCCACTCTCATTCATTCTCTCTCTCTTTCCCACTGTCACTTTTTCTCTGTCTCTCCTTTCTATCATTCGTTTTCTCTCTCTTTCTTTCCCCTCTTTCATTCCCCCTACTCTTTCTTTCCCTCTCTTACACCCTCTATCCCTTTTTCTGTTTTACAGTAACTTTCTCTCTCTTTCCCACTGTCACTTTTTCGCTGTCTCTTCTCTCTCTCACTCGTTTTCTCTCTCTTTTCCATTGTCTTTCTTCCCCCCCCCCTCTTACGCACTCTACCACTTTTTCTGTTTTTCCTTATCATTCTCTTTCTCGCTCATTCTCCTTCTCTTTCTCTCCCTCCCACTCTCCTTCTATCTCTCTCTCTCTCTCTCTCTTTTCCACACACTCGTTCTCTCACTCTCTCTCCCCCTCAGTACCCTCTCTTTCTATCCCACTCGCAGTGGGTGTCTCTCTTTCTCTTGTTTTATTAAAATATTGGACTTTTTTATAAGTTAGAATTATATGGGAGAGTTGGTTAGAAGAAAGGGCCGGCTGCGACCCAACTCCGCCCACCAAAGTACAATAAAGGCAGCTATTGTATTCTATTCTCCCAGTGTTTCTCTCTTTTCTCTACTCTATCTTTCCCTCTATCTCTCTTCCTTTCTTACTCTCTCACTATCTCTCTCTCTTTCTTACTCTCACACGAACTCTCTTCCTTTCTTATTCTCTCACTATCTCTCTTCCTTTCTTACTCTCTCACTATCTCTCTCTCTGACTCTCTCTCACTGGTTAAGTGTCAAGAATGGACGAATCTTTGTCCAAACTTCGCCATTTCATGTAATTGCATCACTTAGATTGTCATTACTAGAGCTTATATCATTAATAACATACAAACATCATTGTAAATAATTTCTAGCACTATAAAAATTATAATCTAAGTCTATATATAGTATCTAGGTGATGTTGGCAATTTTGTCTTAACTAATCATATTATGCGAAATTTGTAAACTTACATGAATAAAGAAATCTAATCTAATCTAATCTAATCTAATCTCTCTTTCTTACTCTCACACTAACTCTCTTCCTTTCTTATTCTCACACTATCTCTCTTCCTTTCTTACTCTCTCACTATTTCTCTCATAGTATTTCTCTCACTCGCTCTCTCATTCACTCACTCGCACTCTCATTCACTCACTCGCACTCTCATTCACTCACTCTTTCTCTCTCAGTATTTTTCTCTTCCTACTCCCACTCTTTCTCTCACCCTCTCTCGCTTTTTCTCTTACTCTATCTCACTCTTACTCGCTCTATCACTCTATTTTTATCACTCTCTCTCTCTCTATATATATATATATATATATATATATATCTCACTCATTATCATGCTCTCTATCTCTATCTCTTTCACCGTCTCCCATTCCCTCTCTCTCTTATCCACCCCTCGTTTGCTGACATCGAATCACTGAATCAGCGCCGATTGTGAATCGCATCGAACGCGAACGCGTTTCTTTACTTGTTTGCTTGTTTGTCTGTTTTTTCCGTTATTCCTGTTCTGAAAAAGTACGGATGGCGTTTTTCTCGTGATGTAGGTAATGAAAGTTACAAGTGCTTCGCTCAGCTTTTTTATCCCCCATTTTTTTGGATAGGCCCACTACCATGGAGTGTGAGTTGAAATCTCTGCTTTCTCGTACTTTACGAAAATCCCCTAGTAAATTCTATGTATTGAGAGTATGCTATTATATATCGTGCTACTTTCGGATCTCTTACTGAAGAATATATTTGTTAAAAAAAATAATAGACATTCAAAATAGAACTAATTGCATCTCTATTTGGAAAATTATATGACATGAATAATAAAATTTGGAAACAACCAAGAGTCACAACCATAACATTGATAAGTTTAGAATGTATTTTTATTCCCTCACTATTCCATATTCACTATTATTATAATCGTCTTATAACTCTTGTTACCCTCGCTATTTATTTTTTGCATACTTAAATCTTTCTCTAATTTTTCGTCCTCTCTTTATCATTTTATGTCAGTCCCGCTTTGATCATCTCACTTCGTTCTCTCTCTCATTTCCGTCTCGACCCTCCCTCACTCACTCTTTCTCTTCCCTACTCACTCTCTCTTCGCTTCTTTTACTTATTTGTCTTCTTTTCACATCCTGTACTCTCATAAAGTACAAATTAATAGTATTAACATTTGGATTTGTAGCTTTAATGCTCTGGATGTCATGGAAGTTCGTATTTGCAATTTGTAGTTTGTTGAGAAATAAACCTATATAGAAAAAATATCTGAATGCTGATATAGTATGCTGAGTGCTGCTGTAGAGAAGTAATGATGTAAAGCAGTTTTATGTGAAGCTTTTTAGGCTGTGCGCAGGGTTTTTGATCATAATTTTTAATTGAAGTTTCTAGTATCGAGTCTTCTAGTTACAGAAAATTTATCAAAAGTTAAAAATCACTGATAAGTGAGATAAATTGCCCCCATAAACCCGAAAAATTTCAACTTTGAACCCTCATATTTCACAAAATAATTGATGAAAAAAATTCTCACAGCAATAGATAACATTTCAACGTCTTATTAACATCCAATACAATAAACTTTGAAAAAAAATTATGAACAAAAACCCTGCGCACAACCTTAATTAATGAACTTAACTCTTTAGGACTGTATTTATGAACGCACCTTGAGATTCCCTTATCTCAAGGGAGACTTATAAAGTCCTTCCTCTAAAGGCCTCTCAAATCTTCCTTGAGTTATAAGTTTAGACCTTGAAATAACTACCTATTATTCGATCTCACAATTGTAATAATATTTACCTCTATCTCTTCTGTGAATGATATCTCTCTAATAATATTATTCTCTTACTATTATTGATATTATTATTAGTATTATTTATTATTATTATTATTATTATTATCACTATTAATTATATTATATTATAATAATTTATCAATAACAACAATTATATTATATTATAATTGTCTTTGGTACTAGGCTCTACAACGTTGATGGGTTAATTTCCGATGAAAGCTTATTCCAAAATTTGTTATTATATAAGGGTATTACTCGGACAAATAAATGAAAAATTTGAAAGAGGAAAAATAATATAACCTCAAATAGGTTATATAGATAAGATAAGATAAGAAAATTTTGTAATTGTGATAATAATAATAATACTCTCTTTTCTTATATCTCTTCGAATAAAAAAGAAAAGAAATAATTATAAAATCTAATATGTGTATTATGTGATTAATGCTGAAGCTGAAGAAAATTAAATAATTTTCTCTTCAATATTCCTTCTCCCCTCGTTCATTATTTTCTCTTGCACCCTTTTCCTGAGTCTCTTTTTGCTCTCTCTCTCTCTTTCTCTCACTCACTGATATACCATCCGTTTCCCCCGATACTCTTCACACCCCGTTGTCAACTACCTTATCGTAACACACAGTACATTGCATCTATCATGAACTCTATATACCGGCTGATTTATCGCTGTAGGGCGTTTGATTTAGAGGGTGCGGTTATTTTTATTTTTTTCTGGTCTGAAAACTCCCCCGCACACGTGTTTCAAAGCTTGCCTCGCTCGCCCACGATCCTTTGTTTTGAATATCTCTCCATTCAGAAGATCATGCATATGAAGTGTCTTTCTCACGCTTGAGCAAATATGATGAGTTTTTCTTTCCTCTCATATTTAATCAGGGAGTTTGTTCTCACTTGAATAATTGAACAAATATTAGCAGTAGAAACTCTGATACTCTAATTTACGTATTTTTGAACTCTCCTTCCGTTTATCTCGTCTCTAGGGACCTTGAAATGTCTCTCTCTATATATATATATATATATATATATATATATATATATATATATAAAAATACAAAATACATTACGTTTAAAGATTCCCTCGAGGCAAGCGAAACTGGAGGAACGTTCATATATATACGGTCCTAAGATTGTAATTTCAAGAGCTGGAGTGACACTTATTGCTTAAACTCGGAGCAGTGTAATTCTAGATTGCTCTCACTAGATTCTTCATTGGCTCACATAGCTTTACGCTCTCTATTAAATTTATGCAATTCATGTAGCTCTTATCTTGCGGCTTTGATAAGCCTAGAGAATATTGCGTTGGTGGGATGTTCTTTTCTTATCTTATCTATATAACCTATTTGAGGTTATATTATTTTTCCTCTTTCAAATTTTTCATTTATTTGTCCGAGTAATACCCTTATATAATAACAAATTTTGGAATAAGCTTTCATCGGAAATTAACCCATCAACGTTGTAGAGCCTAGTACCAAAGACAATTATAATATAATATAATTTTGTTGTTATTGATAAATTATTATAATATAATATAATTACATTATAATTGTCTTTGCTAGTACCAATCGGACTTAGGGTGCTTGTACAATGGAGCTATAATCGATGACTGAAAAATAAAAATGGTGCTTACTCGATGATAGTAAAATCAATCATATTTTGCTGTGGGATGTTGTTTTTGCAGAGTGTGCTTGAATTTACGATGGTTATTATCCTCGATAATTGAATTCATTACTGTGAAAGCACCCTAAAGTAATGATAAAATAATAAAGTTGCGTGAATTTTAAATTTCTTTGTAGAGGCGAAGTGATATTGTGGAAGATATCCATAATGGATAATGATACTTGAAGTTCTCACAACCAAATTTATTGAAAACCGAGAGAAACTTGTTTCTGTTGTTACACCATTATCAATCTCAAACTGAAACACAAGTTCAGAGTAGCTTTATGCAGAGTAGCGTACTAAACACAGAATGATACTATTAGCTGTGAAGGAAAGCGCCATTCATTGGCAGACGTTCTGTGATTGGCTGAAGGCCCTAACAAGTCACGCCCACTGGTGGGAGGAGCAACATGGAATAATTAGTGTCAAAATCAAGAACCAAAAAGTAACAAACAAGAACAATACACAAGTAGGCTAGAATTGAACAATAAAATTATTAAAAACAAATGAAGCTAAATTAAATACAGTCAAGGTCAACCGAGAAAAACAAGAAAGTACTGTTATTAATGAGCAGGCCAGAATTATGATGAAACCTAGTTAGTTGTATTGAATTGGTTGAAATAAATTTGATCATTTAAACGGAATTGTTTTTCACTAACATAGTTATCTCCAAAGCTTCTAAAATGTTCAGTTGTCTGTCTTTGCCAATCAAATGCAGAAATTCAACATCTTCTTCAGCCTTGAACTTGTGTCCGTTAGTAATGAGATGCTCTGCAAAAGTTGTCTCCTTTTTGGGTTTTCCAATCTCTAATATGTTGATTTATTCTATGTTTTAAACTTCGACCAGTCTGAGCAGTCAATTTAATAATTGTTCAAGTCGTCTGTTACGGATGGATAACTTGTTCTTCAGTAATTAGTATTATTTATACTACCTTCTATTTTTATCAAGAAATGATTTTATTTATTTTTACAGTATTTTCGGTAAATCGTGAGTTTTCTATTCAATTGTTCCACTTTTTTTTCAAGGTCATTGATTTCAATTAGACTTGTTCTATGCTGATGTATATAATAGGAAAATTTGATTTATTCTCATCTATATTGTTGATAAATGGACTAAATTGAAGTAGAAACTGTACTTAGTCACATTTCTCAGTAGTTCACCATGATTACAAGCACATTTTTTATTTTTGATGCGTAATGGGTATCTGTTTAATAATACTTGTTTGGTAAATTGACTCATATTGAAAGGAAAAACTTTTATAAAAAGTAATTTTTCATTCAACAGTTCTGAGCTATAAATTGAATGTATAGATTTGTAGCTCAATTTAGATAATTATAGTTGATAGCTTAAATTTAAGCTTTATAACCGGAATTTTCCAATTTTCGTTGTATTTGCAAAAGACTTCATACATTTCATTATTTTTTCGAATGAATAAATCCAATTTAAATTTAACTTTGTTCCGAAGTCACATACTCTGTCACTACAAAAGGTCTTCTTTGGTTTCGTGAACAATGAAATAGATCCTTTGATTCGCTATCTATTAAAACCGCTGTATCCGAATCCATTGAATTATGTGCGGTTTTCACACACCAATGAATAATATAAAAATCCAATTTCCCAGGAAAAAAGGTTTGGCAAAGGTGTATGTATGCACAGTATAACTATATAGTGTGTGTTTGTGTACCCCTATATGAGAAGACTCATATTGGTTGCACCGTATAACACCTGTCAGACTTCTATATCCAAAAGGAAGCCAGGAAGCTTGGTGCGTGCGCATGAGTGTGAGTGTGTATGTTGATTTACTTTGTGAAACTGTTGCTTTTCCGCAACGAACGTGCAACTTTTTCACACGCCCAGCTTTTCCGCGGTGTGAGGATTTTCATCTCGTCTGTTAGTCAAGTTGGCTGTTTTCGGGCCACGCATCCATCTTGGTTGCTTGTGCTAAGCCACACGATTTCAACGCGTCGTGAGACTTCTCGTCAACTTCAGCGATCGATAAACTTTTTATTTATTCCAGTCAAGGGCGATCCTGGATGATATGTGTCATAGCAGACCAACTAGATTCTACAATTGAAGTGAAATGCTGGATATAAATGAGTTTGAGGGGGAAATGAGTAGTTTTATCGTCATAGAAAAAAATAATAGAAATCGGTTAGAATATGAGAGTAAAAATGTGAAAGAATACAATAAGAAGGAATATGAAAATGAGAATAATATTTTTTTGTTTAGTCATTCATTACAAAAACACAATCAAGCAAAGAAACAACAGCACTTCTACTTTCATTACAAATTTTCAGCTAAAAAATCCGAATTTTAAGTTTTGATCAAGTATAATTAATTGGAAATGTCACTGTGAAGTAAAATTACTGATTCTTTTTAAAACAAACATACTAATTTAGAAGTTCACTCTATTAAAAAAAAATTATTATACTCATTCAATACATTTTACTAAAATATACTTTTTTCTTATAACTGAAATATTTGGGCGAATACTTATACATGCTTAAAAGGTTCTTTAACTGCTTGTATGGGAATGTTAAATTATGAATTGTTGATTGTTATTTTTTCAATTATAATGCACTTTTTTCATCAAAGCAAAAGTTAAATTAAGTTTAATAAGAAGGACATTTTCCAAGGCCAATATTACACCAATTACTCTGAATTACACCTGAATATTTCCAATTACCTATAAAGGAGCATTATATATCATTAAACTAACCGGCAGCGCTCTTCTTAACCGTCTAGCCCACTAAGACCTACAAGGAAACAAATTCACCAAAATTTCAACTTTTTTGGTCTTGCAGTGTATGAAAAGCTAGGAAAACGTCTTATTTAGGCATATTTTGTGGGTAATTTTATCAGTAGGAACTGCATAAATGCTTAACCCCCTTTAGATTTCCAAATTTCAAAGAATTCCAAATTCATTTTATCGCCATACAATATGCAAACACATAATAATAATTACTTGAATCAAAACAACATTGAAAATAAAAAAAATATCATTAGAAATTACCATCCATTAGAAATTAAGAATCCACCAATAAAGTTCAATTCAAACTAAACTTAATTCTTCTAAGACAAGAGAAATTAAAATTTTTAGTTGAGGTTTATCTTGATATTCGATTCAATTATCATAGTAAAATTCTAAAAAAAGTTTATTCCGTTTTAGTGTAGGTTTATATTGGTATTTGATTCAATCATTGATTTATTTATTTCAAATACATGCAAGAAAATTACAAATAATAGAGGCTTACAGACAATACCAAAACAAACCTCATTGAATGCAGTAGATTGTCTCAAATCAAACAAGGAAATCACAAAACAAAAGTTGAAACGCTATGCTAATAAAGAAATAAAGTAAAAATAGATACAGTAAAAAACGGCATGAAATAACATTATAAAGAAAAATAACCCTAAACATTAGTTAACATGAACAAAGAAATACCAGAATAGCTAGAAAATGGCATGAAATAACAGTATAAAGAAAAATACCTAGTAGAAGTAGATGCTTGCTGTAAGCTATTTGAGGGATATTTTATTAAGACATTATATTACAATCAAATTCAACAATGAATAACATATAGCCCATTAATATTTTCTTTTTAATCCATTGTTCTGTCTATTGTCCATTGCACCATAAAAAATCAAGTCACTTAAACAACCAATCAATATGGTATCGCTCTTCACTCATTGACACTTATCTCTCTGGGATACACTTTAATACTCACTTGACACTCCTATTTTCTACATCATAATGTGTTTCTTATTTTTTATTTAACAACTCTAACCTTCATTAATAGATAATTTTATTTTAGATTAAACTAAATCATAAAGTATTATGGTCTGCAAAACGATTTCAACATCTGAAATTCCAGAGCTTGTAAACATTTTCTTCTAAAACTGCACAAATTATCGTAGTAAAACGCTAACAGAAGTTTATTTATATTTAGTTTTAGTGTAGGTTTATTTTGGAATTTGATTCAATTATCATAGTAAAAGGCTAACAGAAGTTTATGCAGTTTTAGTGTAGGTTTATCTTCCATTCAATTATTATCGTAGTGAAATATCGTAGTGAAACCTAACCTAACAGACGGAGAACTCTGAATGGAGCAGCTGAAAAACGATAATTGCCCAAATGAAAGCAAAATCGTTTCTATTTCGCCTCATGTTCAAGCTGGTAGAAAGTTTTGCGGGCGGCTCCGTAACAAAAAGTTTTGCGCCAACTAAAGTTGTATCGTCGGGTGTGTATAGTGGAATACCTGAATACTTTTAATGAAAAGTCAATAGGTCTGAGGCAGCGACTGGTGAGGTTTGAGGTGGGTTGGTGAGGCACGTGAGGAATGGCCGGTGAGTGAGAGTGGAAGTTTCCCAATTACTTTCCCTCAAAACAAATCGAGACGATCGATCGAGAACCAATTTAATGGATTAATTCGAGACCGACTCACCGAAGTCGAGTCTCGAATCGAGTGGAACGATGTTTCCTCCCCTGTCACTGTTCAAACTCATCAATTATTTCAAATTTCAGATTGTTAGTGCCCGGCGCTTGTTCACTTGGATTCTAATGGCGCTTGACGCCCTGAAAAGATGGAGGATCGGAGTAATTAGTGAGGATTCTAGCCATAAATTACTGTGTGAGGAGGATTCGGTCATGTGATGGTACACGTAAGACCGTCGCATTGGTAGTACACAGTTTCTAATTGATTTGAAATTTATCTGAGAATTGTTCAAATGCTCAGGTATTATTCTGTTAGTTTTTGTATTTGAATAAGTAAATGAATCAATAAATAAGTGGATGAATTAATGAATGAATGAATAAATGTATAAATTAATAAATAATAAATTAATGGATAATGTGGGCTTCACCCTTCAAAACAAAAATTCAAAATGTCAAGTATTCAATTCAGCATATATGCATTTCTACTGAGAGAACGATCATTGTTATTTTTTTATTTTCGCCTTTGTTATGAAATTATTATTTCTTTCTTAATGTTATTTTGGTCAAACATATCAAATACTATAGTATAGTAATACTATAGCTAGTTCTTCAATCCAATTTCAAGGAACTCGAATTCAGATTAAAAAAGTGCTCCTTGAGTGAATGTATTAATAATAAAAGTGGGAATTTCAAATGATTTTCATAGATTGTAGATTCTTTATAATGATTAGACTTTCCCAAGCTAATATTTTGGGTTAGTAAGTCCCTATGGGATTTGGTGATCTCTGGCTCTAAGCAATCATAATAGTGCCTTACATGGCCAAACAGAAGTTTATCAGTCACTTCGAACATATAATAAATACTATGCAATTGTATGCAGGGAATACTATACTATGCAGGGAAGTGATAGCCGCGAGCCGTAGCAGGTATCTGTTCAATCAGATAGAGATAAGCTGCGTTCTCGTTAGTCCTCGTTGTAACGGTGACCGATTAGATTGGCCAGCAAAAGAGACACGTTCTCTGCTGAAAATCACTTCCCGGTGGTTCGGAACCCACCTAAAACTGTAGGTCCAACTCATCAATCACCATCATCCAACTCATTACCCACGAACAGGTCTCAGACCCATGTTGGCTTCATCATCCAAAAAAAAAATTATCTTCACCAATAAACACATATTTTTTATTATTCATTAATAATTTAACTGACAATTATTTATGAGGTTTTTCTAGAGTGGTACTTGTATATTGTAAACTTCATAAGTTACAATAAACGATACCTTATGTTTTAAAATTCAAATTCAAATAAAATAGTCAAATTAAAATTAGTTGATTCTAATGATTTTTTTCTCATGGAGTTAAGCACAACAAAACTAATAAACAGGATGGATATTTTTGTAGTGTCAGAATTAATTAATTTATTTCTAGAAGCTAGTGAATGCAGTAGTGAACGTCTTCAGCATAATATATAGCATCTGTTGTGGATGTAGTGAATTAATATATTCACAAAATATCTTTAGTTAAATCGTGAACAGTTTGATGAGTAGAATGCTAGAATATAAGTTAGTGAAAGCAGGTGGTATAGAGGAAATGAGTGTGTAGAAGGTATGACGAACAAAAAGGTATGATTGTGTAGAAGGTACGAGGGAGAAAAAGGTATTGAGAGGAAGGTTTTTGCAAGGCAATCGAAAAACGCAGAAGGCTAGCGTACTGTTCAGCTATTCTAGGCCAGCAAGGATCTCCGGTAGCATTAGCCGTCAAGGGGTTAATGTGTTGTGGGGGTGCCTGTTGGGGGGGGGGGGCTGAAGCTTCTGGAGGGGGGCTTTCGGTCAATCCTCGTCGCTCGTAAAAACACTTCTACCAGCCTATTGCATTGTTGCGGTGTGAAGAAGGGGGCTGGGGGTCTAGAAGAAGTGGTTTTGTGTCTGGAAGGGGGGTTGGGGTACTAGAAGGGGGGGCAGCTGTCAGGGTTTCCCGTGCCACCCAGAATTGATCACATTGTGAAGTCCGGGGTCGTTTGTTCTTCTCGCTCGTTGTGTACGCCATCACGACTCCCGTGCAAAATGAGTTCCCGGACACTTTCACAATATCCTTTTTTTCTCTACGGGCTCTGGATGGAGCGAGAGGGGGGATTCCGACAGTGTTGTTCGCAGGTGTAATTAGTGGACCTCTCTTTCTCTCCAGCCATGCTCGATAACAATGCCGTAAACATACTTTCGAGAGTGTGGATGTGTGTTGGGTTTTTCACGGAAGAGTTTTATGAATGATTTTGGGAAATTTATCATTTTTGTAGGCCTATTATTTTCTTACCTCCATGAAAATGACTGATATTCCGGAAGAGTTTTATGAATGAATCTGTGAAATTTATCATTTTTGCTGGTTTATTCTTTTTTTAGACACATGAAAATAACTGGACTACTTGTGATCTTTTGGAAAAGAAAATCTTAGAATATAAATGAAAAGGGTGTTCTCTATGTGTTTCTCTCATTTGTATGTTATACAGACATGTTATGCAGAATTGACCTTTAGCATCATGGCGGACGCGTTTCGAACTGTTTAGTTCTTTTTCGGCGCTTTGCTGCAGTCAAAGTTACATTTTATTTCCTTATCATTTTCAAACTACCAATCTCCATTATTCGTCTTTCTGCTAAAAAGTAGGATATTCTTTATTATTTTCAAACAATTCTGTATTTCCAGCTTGAATATTATTTGAGATGAAGATATTGAAAGTTATCAACATGCTAATCCGATAATATTGTACATCTCTAAATTATCATTTACCTGGTGGTTCGGAGCCCACTTTTAGGTTCACCATGTTGGAACTTCCCGTAAGGATCTTCCCACCATTATAAAAGTCATAGGCTTATTATATTATTTTTGTAAAACTTTTTTCACATTCTTAGAACAAATGCAATGTTTTTATATCCTTAGAACAAATACAGTTTATCCTGTACTTAGAACAAACAAATAAATATATCCATTAAAATTTAAATAAAATTACACTGAATTTGAAAATACTTTATTGTCTTATATTTTGTAATGAAGTTACACTGAATTACACTGAATGAAAATGCACATAATAAGATAATACTGTATTTCCTCATCATATTCAGCAATGTTAACCCAATATTAATAATTCAACTAATCTTTGTGAAACCCAAACAATTTGATCAGTGACATATGAAACGCCACATTCATAATAACGAAAAAATTCTACCTGAAATTAAACTGAATGAAATTTTACATAATTAGCACATACTGTATTTCCTTATCGTATTCAACAATGAAAATCCAATTTTAATGATACATTCAATCGTTATGAAACCCAAAACATTTGATCAGTGATATAGGATACGCCACATTCATAATAATGAAAACATTCTACCTGAAATTAAACTGAATGAAATTGCACATAATTAACACATACTGTATTTCCTTATCATATTGAACAATGAAAATCCAATATTAATGATTCATTCACTCTTTATGAAACCTAAACAATTTTATCAGTGATATAGGATACGCCACATTCATAATAATAAATTCTACCTCAGAATTCCTATCAGCTAACAGCTTGCCAATTCTAACTTTATTCTTTGTGCAGAATTTCCATGAGATATACGGTCTGTTGGTCAAACAGTACCTCTTCCCTTTTCAGCATTCCTATGCAATTTTATAGTCACCTGGATAGGTTTCCATACTGTTCATTAAAAATAATATCGTAGACGAGCTGGCCAGAAATCAAAATCGTAGACCAACGTTACAGATACTGTACGTTTTGATCACTTTCGCTCAAAGTTCGTTAAAAATATTCGTGTTCACACATGTACACGCACGTGTATTTTCTCTTCTCATTTTTTTCACGGTACTTTTTTATACTCTTTGTCATCAGTTGTAGACTGTCCCTCTCCTCCCCTTCACCGCCCCTTTCCACCACCCTCTTTCTGCTGCTACATCAAATTCAACCCAATCAACGTCTCTTCTTCTTTGGCCACGAGATAAACTTGTTAACTGTGTGTGCAGTCACCGGTGTCTGATGGCATTCGTCGTGTTGGGGTTGTCACACACACGCCCACGTCCATAAACACACACTCACTCACACATCAGTCATGTCCTGATTTATCAGCTTCAATTCATTTCCCTCCCCACCCCCAACAAAAACCGATGATCTGGCTCTGGCTGTACCACCTAGCTTCTTGAGAACCATGATACGTTCCTTAGGGTGTAACTTGATTTTTTCATCATTCTCCTCAGTTGGCTGTGACCAGTGTTACTTTGTCAGCTCCTTTTTTCTTTGCCACTCCCTTCTTCACCATACCTTACTTCACTCCTCCTTTCTTTACCCCTCCTATCATCATTCGTTCTTCCTCCAACACTTCCTCACGTTCTTTATTCACCACCTTTTCTTTCCCTTCCTTTTTCACCATCCTTTCTTTCCCCTCCTTATTTCTTTCCCTCCTTTCTTTCTCCTCCTTCTTTCTTCCCCCTCCTTTCTTTCCCATCCTTCTTTCTTTTCCCTCCTTCTTTCTTTCCCCTCCTTCTTTCTTTCTCCTCCTTCTTTCTTTCCCCTCCTTTCTTTCTCCTCCTTCTTTCTTTCCCCTCCTTCTTTATTTCCCCTCCTTCTTTCTACCCCCTCCTTCTTTCCTCCCTCTCCTTCTTTCTTCCCTCCTTCTTTCCTTCCCCTCCTTATTTCTTTCCCCTCCTTTCTTTCCCCTCTTTTCTTTCCCCTCATTCTTTCTTTCCCATCCTTCTTTCTTTTCCCTCCTTCTTTCTTCCCCCTCCTTATTTCTTTTCCCTCCTTTTTTCTTCCCCATCCTTCTATCTTTTCCCTCCTTCTATCTTCCCCCTCCTTATTCCTTTGCCATCCTTTTTTCTTTTCCCTCCTTCTTTTTTCCATCTCCTTATTTCTTTCCCCTCCTTTCTTTCTCCTCCTTCTTTCTTTTGTCTCCTTCTTTCTTCCCCCTTCTTATTTCTTTCCCCTCCTTTTTTCTTTCCCCTCCCTTCACAACCTTCCTTTCTTCCCCCTCCATTCACAACCTTCCTTTCTTCCCCCTCCCTTCACAACCTTCCTTTCTTTCCCCTCCCTACCTACTTTTCTTTACCCTTCCTTTCTTTACCCTTCCTTTCTTTACCCTTCCTTTCTTTACCCTTCCTTTCTTCACTCTCCTTTCTTTCCCCTTCTTCTTCCTTCCCCCTTCCTTTCTTCACCCTCCTTTCATCCCCTCCCTTCTCCACCATCATTTCTTTACCACTTCTTTCTCCACCAATCACTCTCGCCACCCTACCTACGCTTTTCCTAGACCTCAGGCTGATGTGTCATTTATTGAGCAGTCTCTTTTCAATCCGGGGAATTGGTTCTAGGAGACGAATGTCCTGTTATCAACTTACTTACAATCAAGATAGTCGATTTCATTTTATCAGCTTCAACTGAAAGTCGAGGTAGTTGAAATGTGATTGAAGTCCACTAAGTATCAACTATCAGTCGAGGTAGATGTGATAGAAGTCCACTTGGGGTTTTATTTATGAACGTTTATTCAGTTTCTCTTGACTCGAGGGTCTCTTGAAATGTCTTTTATTTATATAGACTCTTGAAATGTAATACATTTATATAGGCATTTCAAGGGTCTTTTGAGTGAAAAGGTACTAAAGGAACGTTCATAAATATGGGAACAAGTATATTATCCACTAAATTGAATCGAATAAATTGATAGAGCTAAACGAAATGGACTTTTCTTATGACACAGTGTTGTGATTGAAGTCTACTAAGTATGCTATCAACTAACAGGTAGGAGTATTTGTAGGGGTGTTTAGGATGCTAGAGCGACTATTTAGACAATAGGAAAACCAACATTGTATTGGTAAAGCCCAGTCAAACACTGTAGTAACTCAGATGAGACTGTTTTTACTAGGAAATGGACGTCGTTCCATTGTGATCCCTAGATAAAACATATTTAAAACAAAAACAGAATCCGGCTTCAATGAAATGATACTTGAAGATTAAATCGGTTAATTCTTTCCCCTTCCTTCTTTCTTTCCCCTCCTTCTTTATTTCCCCCTCCTTCTTTCTTTCCCTTCCTTCTTTTTTCCCCTCCTTCTTTCTTCCCCTCCTTCTTTCTTCCCCTCCTTCTTTCTTTCCCCTTCCTTCTTTCTTTCCCCTTCTTCTTCTTTCCCCTTTTTCTTTCTTCCCCCTCCTTCCCTTCCGCTCCTCCTTTCTTCCCCCTTCCTTTCTTCACCCTTCCTTCATCCCCCCTCCCTTCTCCATCATCCTTTCCTTACCACTTCTTTCTCCACCAATCAGCAAAAAAGACTGTTCTCTACTGTAAAATAACTTCCCGTTAGTTTGGAGCCCACCTAAAAGTATTGGTGCAACTCATCAATCACTGTCATCCAACTCATTACCTGCGCAGACTTATGTGAGCTTCATACTTAAAAAAAAAAATGAAAAACATTATTCTCATATTTAGCTCCGTTTTCTCATCTCATCTTTTCTCGTCATTCCTTCCATCCCTTTCTATTCATATTCTTCTTCCCCCACCATTCTTCTATTTCCAATATCCATTTCAACTTTTCCTGTACTTTGTCCCTCTTCTTTCTTCCTTTTTCTCTTCTCTCTTCCTCTTCCTCTTTCTCCTCTTTCACCTTTTCCTTTTCTTTCACCTTTTCCTCTTCTTTCTTCTTTTTCCTCTTTATTCTTTTTTCCCTCTTTATTCTTCTTTTTCCTCTTCTTACTTTTCCTATTCTTTCTTTCTTTTCCTCTTCTTTCTTCTTTTTCCTTCTCCTCTTCTTTCTTCCTTTTCCTCTTCTCTCTTCTCTCTTCCTCTTCCTCTTTCTCCTCTTTCACCTTTTCCTTTTCTTTCACCTTTTCCTCTTCTTTCTTCTTTTTCCTCTTTATTCTTTTTCCCCTCTTTTTTCCCTCTTTATTCTTCTTTTTCCTCTTCTTACTTTTCCTATTCTTTCTTTCTTTTCCTCTTCTTTCTTCCTTTTCGTTTTCTTTCTTCCTCTTTCACCTTTCTTCCTTTCCCTCTTCTTTCTTTCTTTTCCTCTTCTTCGTTCCTTTTCCTCTTCTTTCTTCCTTTTCCTCTTCTTTCTTCTTTTTCCTCTTTATTCTTCTTTTTCCTCTTCTTTCTTCCTTTCTTCTCCTCTTCTATCTTTTTTTCCTTCTCCTCTTCTTACTTCTTTTTCCTCTTCTTTCTTCATCTTTTTCTTTTTTTCCTTTTCCTTATCTTTCTTCCTTTTGCTCTTCTCTCTTCCTTCTCCTCTTCTCTCTTCCTCCTCCTCTTTTTCCTTCCTTCACCTCTTCTTTCTTCTACAACTTCTTTTCAATAATATTTCATGTGTTCATACATTAATGCAGTAAGACTTGTCTTATCCGAAACAAACATCATGGTGAAAACGTCCACGTCCTTATTGATCCCCCATTCAATCGTGCATCCACCCTGCAATCGGCTCCGCCATTAAAACTTCCACTGTCATCTGTCAGTTCCCCTCGGTCTTAGTTCTCTCCACACTGCTATCTCTATTTCCTGAAGATCTTTTAGCTGATCCCCAACGAGTGTTAGGGACAACACCTCAGCTATTCTTTACTTTTCTCCTGTTTGTGTTGCTCTTGCAAACGTTGACATTGATTCCATTGGTAGATTGAAATCTTTGAAGGGTCAGGGGCAAATGTTTCTATGGAATGGTAGGTCGTATTATGTTATCACTGTATTAATGTTTTGTCATCATAGTTTCTAGAATGTCTATTTTATCACTGTATTAATACAATTGTAATCAAAGTTTCAGGAATGCCTGTTCCCGACAGATACAACCGCTTCTTAAATGGAAGTGATTGAGAAATTGTCAAATATGGTCTTCATATGGTTAATTTAATACTATGCATATACTTCTCTTGACGATTTCAAATAAAACGTAAATGCGTATGGCTTTTATTGGAGGGGAGACCCTTACGCGTAGTTTCAACTCGCCGCTTGAGCCATGTTATTGGAAACATTTTTCACCTAAAACTTTAGGTGCTTTCCAAACCACTGGGAAGTAATTTTACAGCAGATATCATAGTATTTTTGCTGGCCAATCTAATTGGTCACCCTTACATAGAGGGCCCAGGAGAGCGTTGCTTATCTAATCTGATTGAACAGATACCTGCTACGGCTCACGCCTATCTTTTCCCATAATTTCAAATCATGGATAGGTTTTACAATGTCAGCATTGATTCTTCAAAATGATTTATTCATTCATCCAAAGCGGCGGGCCGCTTAGCGCAGTTGGTTGAGGCGTTGCAACTTCAGCTTGCTGTCGTTTCAGCGGTCCTCCCGCTCCTCCGTCTGGCATCTATGTGCTATCATTCACCTCATTACCCACACACAAGTCTCGGACTCATGTGGGCATCATCAGACAGTAATTGAAAAAAATTACAAAAACACAATGAAGCGATGGTGCAGCAGGGTTATTGTGCACCACTGCTTTCTTCACAAATTTCTAACTGAAAAATCCAAATTGTAGGTTATGTCGAAGTTTTACTTAAAATTCAATTAATTCCTTTTATTTTGTGACTTGCAACTAAGTATGTTTAGCAGAAACATACACCTTATGAAAATAAATAAGAACCATTTTTTGGTAGCAGCATTTATGTACACGAAAGTGGAGGTAGCATAAGGTCTGAAAAGAGATACAATACATAAACAAAATGGCGTCGTTATAACAGATATCAGCGATACTTACGCCGTATTGTTTGGCTAATGTCATTGTGGATACGTCATGCTCCCCCACTTCGATTACGTTTGAATGGACGATTTTTTCTCCAGACTCCGCCCTTATTACGTAAATGCTTCACATAAAATCCCATTGTTAATATCCAAACTTTTTCCCGTATATACAATCTATTGTGTTGTAAATAATATGATTTTTAATCAGTTACAATGGAATTTTGTAAATTCAAATAAAATAATTTTATATTCCTTATATGGAGGTATGATTAATGTATTTTGCATTGCGACTTGGTCCCATGTATGTTTAGCTTACATAGAGGTTATCTCTATGAGTAGAAACCCATTTGTACATCATTTTAAATATAGAAAAAAATGATTTTTCTTTCAACCTGAATTTATTATTTTATAGTGAATTTAGAAGTTACACAACGTGAGCAAAGTGCAAGTACTTTTTGAATTTATCTCAATTCATCCATGGTTCCGAAAAAAAGAAACTAGAAAACAAAAATACATGAATTTAAATACCATTCTTCTGTTCAAACTTGCAAAGGTTCTCTTCACAGTTTGATTTCATTTAATTTGATTCAAAAGACAAATCTGAGAAATCTCTTGGGGGTAAGACTAGTAAAAAGTTCAATTTTCTTGTAGAACGTGTAATGCTTGACATGCCTAGTGTGGTTAGAAGAGTCTAGAAACCTTAATTTGAGGATTTCTGTCGCTGGAAGATGGGGATTTCTGAATGAGAATACCAGAGTTGTTTTGGGGGGTGGGGAGGAAGGTAAAAAAGAATGTAATGGGGGGGGGGGGGGGGTGGTAGGGAAGAATGGGATTGGGCTTTCAGTAAGAAGGGGGGGGAATGGAAGGGCTAAGCAGCACAAACTAAGTTTGACCCGATAAGAAGTAAGCTTAATTAAGTTGCATTATCTTGGCTAAGCTGTGTGCAGTATATAAGGTCTGCTAATACGGACCGCCACTCTTTACCCCACGATTGTTGCCTACGCCTCGCTACAAGACGCGCGCTAAGCTTGAAGGGTTTTGTTTTTAATTTGACTAAGTGGAAGTGGAAATGGGATCAGAAGAAGGGCTTAAGTAGGACAAATAGGAAGAAGAAGAAGGAGATGAGGAGCAGAAGATGAGGAGGAGGAGAAGGATGAAGAAAAGGGAAGAGGTGGAGGAGGATGAAGATGAAGGTGGGGGAGAAGAAAAAGAAGAAAAATACATTAAAAAAAGAGGCAGTAAGAGTAGAAAAAGAAGAAAAATGACAAGATGAGGCAGTAGAAGTAGAAGTAGAAAAAGAAAAAGAAGAAGGAGAGGCAGAAGAAATAGTAGAAGAAGAATACGAAGAATAAGTAATGGAGTAAGAAGACGAAGAAGATGGTGAAAGAGTACAATGTACAGAAGAACAACAAAAAGGAGAAGAAAGAGGAAGAGAACAAGAAGAAGAAGTAGGAAAAAGAAGAGGAGGAAAAAGAAGAAGTAGGAAGAAGAAGAAGAAGAAAGAAAAGGAGTAGAACATTACCAAGAAGGAGGAGATGTGAAGGAGAAGAACAAGTAGGAAGAAGAAATATGAAGGAGAAAAAAGGAGAAACGAAGGAAGGAAACATTAAGAACAAGAAAGGAGGTAAAGAAGAAGAATGAGACGATGTAGAAAAAAGATAAAGATGATATAGGAGAGGAGGAGGAGGTGAGAAGGGGTGAAGGAAAAGAAGGAAGGTGAAGAAGAAGGAAAAATAAGAAGAAGCAGGATGATAAAAAGAAGAAGGAGAAGAAGAAGAGACAGGATGATAAAAAGAAGGTGAAGAAAAAATAATTAGGAGGAGTTAAAGAAGAAGGAGAAGTATTAGAACAAGACCAAGAAGGAGGAGAGTTGAAGGAGAAGAACAAGTATGATGAAGAAGAAAGAAGGAGAAGAAAAAAAGGAGAAGAGAAGGATGGGAACATTAAGAAGAAAAAGGAGAAAAGGAAAAAGAATGGAGGTGAAGAAGAATAATGAGACGATATAGAAAAAAAAAGAAGAAATAGGAGAGCGGGAGGAGGAGGTGAGAAGTGGTGAAGGAAAAGAAGGAAGATGAAGAAGGAGGAAAAAATAAGAAGAGGCAGGATGAGAAAAAGAAGAACGAGAAGACGTAGAGATAGGAGGATAAAATAAGGGGAAGAAGAAAAATAATTAGGAGGAGTTGAAGAAGAAGGAGAAAAGGAGAAGGAGGAGTAGAGGGCGAAGAAGATGAAGAAAGAGGAGGTGATGAAGAGGCAGGAGAAGATGAAGAAGAAGCATCAGAAGGAAAAGAAGAGGAGGATGAAGAAAGAGAAGAGGAGGTTGAAGAAAGAGAAGAAGAAGATTATGATGATGAGGTGGATGAAAATAAAGAGAAGAAAAAGAAAAGAAGGAGAAGGTGGATGGTTAGGAGAAAAAAAGGAAGATTAGTAGAAGAAGAGGAGGTAGAAGAAGAATGAATAAGAAGCGGAGGTGAAGGAGGAGGAGGAGGATGGAGAAGAGGAGGATGAAGATAAAGGTGAAAAATTTTAGAAGAGTTTTATCAAGTGGGAACTTAATCAGGGGTAGACTGATAACAGTTGATGACTTAAGTCTTGGGAGTTGAGATGGTTGTTTCTTTTTACTGGGCACAGTTTTAATAGTTTCCTCTTTTAATTACGTACTGTTATTTAACACCTCCCCCCCCCACCCACTCCCACCATTCACAGTTGCCTTCAAATTCGAGTTGAATCCTTTTTATCTCGTATCTTTTTAAACGGATTTAACGCAAGAAAAGTGGAGATTGGAAAGTTTGCTGCGCAATAGCTTTTTAAACGTTTCTCTGCAAGCCGCTTACTCTCTACTGAAATCTCGCTTACGAGTGTGTGTGTGTGTGTGTGTGTGTGTGTGTCTGGGGGGAGTAGAAAGAGATTTAGGAGTAGTAGAGAGAGTAGGTCAGTGTTTTAGTAGGAGAGAGAGAGTGGTGAAGCAATTGTGTGTGTGTGTATGTGTGAGAGAGAGAATGAGAGAGTGATAAGATATTTGATATTTATTTATAACATCTTACGTTGCCAGGTCTAGTAAGACCTATGGCAAACACTAATAAGTATAACCTAAAATATAAAATATTACATTACATTAAGTAATTATAGTTGAAATAAACTTAGTTATAGTTGAAATATAGCTATAGTTGCTAAGTTGCTTAGTTGCTATAGTTGCTTAGCTATAGTTGAAATAAATAAGGGAGATAAGAAGTGAGAGAGTGACTGAGGGATAGTGAGGAGGATGAGAGTGAAATAGTGTGAGAGAGAGCGTAAGCGTGATAGTGTGAGGGAGTTTGTGAGAGAAAAGAGAGATTGAGTGAGAGGGTAGGAGAGGAAGTGTAAGAGAGAGTGGGGTAGAGTGAGAGTGAGATATTTCGATAGAGTGAGAGAGGGATGAGAGAGTGTGAGAGAGATAGTAAGAGAAAGATAATGAGGGGGATGATAGAGAGTGAGAGAGAATGAGTGAGAGCGTTTGGGTGAGAGATAGTGAATTAGTGTGATATGTGTGAGAGAGGATTGAGATAGTGTGAGAAAGTGTAAAAAAATCTTTGAGAGAGTGAGCGGGAGGAAGTGTGATAGTGTGAGAGAGAGTGGGATAGTGAGTGAGAGAATAAGAGAGAGAGAGAGTGTGTGTGCGTGCGTGTGTGTGAGAGAGAAAGTGTAGTTGTTGGTGATGGTGTAGGACAGCTCTACTCTTAGGATTAACTGATGAGAACGAGAAGAAATTGGAGCGTGCTTTTAAATCCAAGAAATAAAATAAGAAGTCTCCTATCTAGGCTACACTTGAAATTCTGAGAGGATCTCTAGAGTCGATTCTAAAATTCTGGTGAAAGATAGTTATTAGAAGTTATTGTGGTTTGGAAAACTCCCAACTGTTTACATTTAGGTTTCAAAGAAAGACATCTGACAAGAAGGGTCTTGATCAACTCATCGTTTGTACGTTGGTTTCAGTCAAAACTTTTCTTAGAATTACTGTTCAATTTAGATTAAGCTTGGTACTTAGTTTAAATTCGATTAAGGGATGAATATTTCAAGCAATGATTAACTCCAATTATAGCTTTTTAAGTTTGTAGAATTGTATTGAAATGTAATAATTATTCAAGCGTATAGCTTTTATTGGTTGGGAGTCTCCAAGTGAGGACTGTTTGAGGCTCTAGCTTCATTTCCTGCAGCCTTGGGTACGAATCTCATTCAGCTATGGATGTTTCTCATCATTCACACATTTACCTCATTACCCACGCACAAGTCTCCAGATTCGTAAAGGCATCATCAGTAATAAAAAAAATCGAAAAAAATATACGGTGGACCGTATTGAATATTGAAAAGTAATATTGTTTCAATGATAATCTTCAATAACTACAATTTCAATGGTGAATTTTATTGAAAAATATTATGAATAATCAAGTTGGGGTGCCAACCAAAAACTATTAAAGTGGTGGGAATACGATCTAAATATTAACACCTTCAGTAAGTGAAAAATATTACATTGTACATGAATTTTAATCTTGGTTATTTTTGCTAAATATGTCTAGTTTTTGTAATATTTGCAGTTTTTTATAGTATAAGTTTCGGCACATTGTATCCAGTTTTCTCGGTTACAGAACAATTTATTTGTTAGTACTCACGAATAGTTTTGTAAAACTTATAAATCTACACTCTCAATACTTTTTCATGCATTTAGATGTTTAATTCTATTTTGGAGTTTTACAACATTAATCAGAAGTCTATTAACGAATCAAACAGATTTTCTCACCATCTCTAAATTAATAAACATTTGAGATAATATAGTTTTGAAAATCACTTCATCGTCAATCTCATCCAAACTGAATCTAAAATACAAAGTTACACGAAGGGTTCTTAGACTAATACTATTGGTTTATAGACTGGGAGCCTCCCATTGGTCTCACTCCACGTTGGAGGCCTGTCATTGGTTAATACTAGACCCGCCCATTATTAAAAAGAAAAAGGGTAGGCTCTCAGTGTATGGACCAAATTAAAGAAATAACTTCCCAATACGGAAGAGGAATTAAAAACAAGTAGAAATCAGGTGTCCTATCGACCAGACACAAATCAATAATAAAATAAACTTTAAAAATATTGAAGGTCAATAACTCGATGAAGGTCAAGCAAACGGTAAATAAGTTGATTCAACAAAAAAGTCTTGACATTGATTGACCTACTTTATGATAGAACAAAGCTGGTTGTCTTGAATTGATTGAAAAAGATTCGATGTTTAAAATTATCAGCAGGATTATTCTTTATCATCCTCGTTATCGTATTGGTAGGCTGTTTCTAGTTAATAATGGGCGGATCTAATATGAACCAATGACAGGCCTCCAACGTGGAGTGCGACCAATGAGAAAATCCCTATCTATGAGCCAATAGTATTCGTCTAAGAAGGGTATATTTTGAGCTATTCTCTATTTGAATTTAAGTTCGATAGACATTGACTGTCGAAACTTAATATCTGGAATCTTAATTTTAATTTAGTGCCTATGACAGTATCTGTAGACTATTAGGCCCCGTTCAGACGATACGGTTTTTTTACTGTACGGCATCAACTGTACTGTGATGTTCACACGGTCCGGCTTTGCTGCTTATTGCTGTGCTTATTTCTGAACTAACAGAAGTTTTCTCTTTGATTTTGATCAAAATCCGCAAATTTTGGATTGAATATTCCACAAATTTCTCGCCTCGCTGATAATTTTCTCTTTTATTTTTACATAAATCTGAAGTCTTGTCCCACATGGTGGGTCTTATACATATTAGAGAAATTAAATTTTCACAATTAATATCTTCCATTTCTGGACACTGGAATTCACTAATAGTGAATTCACATTTGATGAATGTTTGTCATTGTTAAGTGCTCACATATTCTAGTTATAAGTTACTGAATGTAGAAGATTTCTTATTATTTGATGTGTATATTCTTATACATATATTATATTCTCTTGTATTATGGTGTGGAAATAAATTTGAATTGAATTGAAAAAAAATTGTATTGGAATAGTGCTGAAGAAGATCAATGCTGACGATCTGAAGACTGCTTCCAGTGTAATAAGCGTAATGTTTGAACATACCAATTACAATAACTGTGCCACCGGATACGGATACAGTTGTTTTGCGATACAGCTGTTTTTAGCGATACAGTTTTCGAAGACAAAACCGAATGTAGAAATCGGCTGGAACAGCTTTTTTACTGGATCCAGTCGAAACAGTATTGTGTGAGCATACAATATGAAATGTACATGCAAACGAAAGCACTGCAAAATAACTGATACAGCAAATTTACTGTACCGCAAAAAAACTGTATCGTGTGAACGGGCCCTTATTCGTTATGGATAGCTACCACAATATCATCATCACTAAAAATAAAAAAAATAATAAATAAATAAAGGCCTTTATTGAAGCAGAATTCACAAATATATAAAATTTCCAAAAAAAAAAACACATTTTCGGCCATGGATCAAATCCGTCCGGGGGAGAGGGGTAGGTTAAACATGCAATTACTATATAATTATATAAATTTGAAACAAAGAACAAAACGATAATAGGCAAGTTCAGGTCTTTCAGAGAGACACTCAGAAATTGAACTCCTGGACCAATAGATATCTGTACTGCCAGGCAGCCCAACAGAATCGGCTGACATCTCTCCAGTCGCTGCCATTCAGGTACACTCTCAGCTCCTCCCTTGACAGCAAGCCTCTCATCATCACTAATACCAATGACATAAACTCTATCGCTAATGAGTTTACTTAACCACTTTCTTCTAATGTGTTTTGTAGTTTTAATGTATCAAAAAAGAATTTTGGAATCTGTGTTTAAATAAATAATAAATCAGTTAGTTATTCTAGTTTTGAGATTCTTGTAAATTTTAGAGTTATATAGTTTCTCGGTTCGTTCTTGACTGGAATTAATCCTTTTAAGGATTATTATTTTTTTTTTTTGTAAAAAACCTACTTACTTTTAAAATAGCTAGACTAGAACCAGTAGAGTAATCGTTTATTTATTTATTTATTTATTTATATAGACAAAGTAACAATAAATGTAAAGATGCATCAGAGTCCGAAACTGCTCTCTTCACAAATATTGATTGAGCTATTATCCATAACTTTTGGTTAGACCACACTAAAAGCTTAGATTCACTAAAAAACATTTGAAAAAATAACTTGTTTCTTTCCACTTAAAGACTACTGATTTTAAAAACTCACTCAAAAAAACCCTAAAACAATTGAAAAGAATAAAAAAAAATTTGTTGAGCACCAAAAACGTCCTGTCCTGTTCGTAACGGTGACCGATTAGATTGGCCAGCAAAAAAGACACTGTTCTCTGCTGTAAAATCACTTCCCGGTGGTTCGGAACCCACCTAAAACTGTAGGTCCAACTCATCAATCACCATCATCCAACTCATTACCCACGCACAGGTCTCAGACCTATGTGGGCTTCATCCTCAAAAAAAAAAAAAAAAAAAAATTCTAGACTTGCCGCTATGGAAACAACAAACAAACATGGGGGCATTCAATTGTTTTCCTTACCTTTAGCGTCTTTCCCTTACCCTAAACATCGCCAACATTTTGGGAGAATTTTCAGTTTATCCTTGCCTGTGAGCAATAACATAAAAATACATTTTTTTCGGAAGGTTCAGTTCAAATGCGTAGGTAGAGACCAGAACTGGTCAAACAATCCTTTGTCAATTTAGGTATTTTATGCTTTAAACGCCTTTTCCGTATAAGAACATATACAACATAAAGATATATTCTGGAAAGTGGAATTTTCTAAACCACCATACAGTTTCAAGCATTGCAGAGATGCAGTAAAGTGTAAGAATTTGAAGATTTTCCTGGTAAGAGCTGTAGACTGCTATGGATTTAGTCCAGTGTAAGAATTTGCGGATTTGACTGGTAAGAGTTGGAAATCTTTACACTGGATCCCTTTAGGGTTGACACACTGCTTTTGCGTTTCTGGCTAAGGCTAGGCATTCTGTGTGCTGGTATTTATACTGAAAGGTGCGGCTTTTGTGTGTTACTGCCTTCTCCAACTATTCGCCTTTGGACTCTTTCTCCTCCTCCTCTTCCTTCTTCTCCTTCTGAACTTGAGCCTTCAAAGGCCATTTCGACCTTTGCGAGTCGAATTACTTCCCCCAGAGCAGCTCCGAATTGCTTCCACTGAACGCCTTTCTACAAACGTCACTTTCGGTTATTTGTACTAGCACAGATTATCGAGCCTCAGCTGAACCAATAGGAATGATTTGATGATTCTCTCTTCACAATGGGTTTGGTGATTGAATTAAAACATTGGCAAATTCCTCTTTATTGATGGGTCAGATAGATGGATGTATTTTATTTTTACAGTTTGCAATAATAGCTACATAATATCCCCCAAAATTAGCCCAACAATTTATAATAGAATTCCACTGGGAATAATAGAAGGCAATATTAATAGATTTAAAAAAAATAAATATGGATTGGATATTTAATATAGGAGTCCACCATAGTTAGGAGCTCATAGTGAATACAAATGCGATTATACATACTTCAGGTACATTTAGGTAGTAAATAGTTTTCGATTATTGTATTAGTTAAAATGGCTGGTTAGGAATACTATTAGATTCATATAAGGTGTATATTGATTATCACCCTGACTCATAGTTTTATAGTGGGGTAGCTTAGCGCAGTTGGTTGAGGCGAACTTCAACTCATTACCTAAGCACAAGTCTCGGACTCATGAGGCATCATCAGCAATAAAAAAATCATTTTTTTTAAATTAGCAATCTTATGACTGTGTGTTTTCTATGTAAAAATATATTTGTAATGTTTGACCTTATATCTATAAACTCGTCTTGATGTGTTTTCCATCATCCAGATAAATTATTATTATTAACATAGCTCAATGGTTTTAGTAATTGTTTGAAATAGAACAGTATCAAATTCTACTTTCTTAGTTGGTTAAGAAGAAAATGGTCTTTAATTTCCGCGTTCTACATTAAAAACTTAACAATAAAACACAATAATTTATCTTTGATTAGGTTAAAAAGTAAATAATGGAGGTTAGAAAGTGATGTCAATGCAGCTTACTTTAGTCCACGTCTTATCAAAGTAGTGTCAATGAAGATAATGAATAATAAGATATGAAGTTGTCACAACCACATCTTTTAAAAATAGTGAGATTCTAGTTTTGGTTGTTACACCATTATCAATTTCAAACAAACTAGAACTAAAGTACAGAGTAGCTTAATATATATATTAAACAGGAAACGATACTTATGGCTGAGGGAGGAACCTCCCTCATTGAAGGTCTGTGATTGGCTGAATTTCAAAACAAGGGCCTATTAGAGGCGGGTCGCCCACTGGTGGGAGGAGCAACAAGCACCTTGCTTCAGCCAATCAAAGACCTTCTATGTAGGTCAGCGTATTAGAAAAACTTTCTTCCTCAGCGAATAGTATCGTTCCCTGTTTAATATATATTTAGCTACTCTGTTCTTTAGGTTTAGTTAGAGATTAATAATGGTGTAACAACCGAAACTAGTATCACACTATTTTTAATGAATATGGTTGTGACAACTTCGTGTCTTATTACTCATTACGGATATCTTCCACAATATCACCTTCGCCACTGCAAAGAAAGTCAATGAAGATACAGTATTTCAACATTTCTGCCACTTTTCAGTAGACTAGACTAGACCAGTACTAGTACTATTGTATCTATTGTACTATTAGTACTATTACTGCTATAGTCTACTTAGACTACAGTACTAGACTAGACCAATCAGGACCCAGGATTTCTTTAAAACAGTGTCAAAATGAATATTATGCAATAATCACTTTAGCTGACTCAAACATTTCGAAATCAAAGCGATTTAAATCAAAACTGTCAACAACAATGGCGCATTGTATGTTGGGTTGTATTTTGGGCAAGTTATTGGATTTATTGGTAAGTCAAGTTAAACGTAATGTATTGTTAATCTGAAATAAAATATTGTATGCAGCGATTGTATTATGACTGCATCAAAGCAGCTCGTGAGATGTTTAGAACACTCGCTTCGCTCGTGTTCTAATTTACATTTCACTCGTTGCTTCAAGGCAGTCATAATACATCATTGCATAAACTGCTGTTTTCAAATTCTTGAATTTCTCGATCCATACCGATCTGCGTTGTTAATATTAACTTTTTCTGATAAATTTAACGACTTGCAATCAATTTCAATTGAGAATAAATAAATATTCACTCACCTATGCTGAAGCATTATTTCGAATCGTGATGATTCATTTTTAACAACTGTGGGTATTCATTCTCTATTAAAATTGACTAAAAGTCGTTAAATTTATCAAAATATTTTGATGACAAACAATAAATTAGTAAAAATATTTTGATGACTCACAAACCTACGTGAGTAATTATCTATATATTCTCTATTAAGATCGACTGCAAAATAATTAGTTGATAAAGCTTTTTATAGTATACAAGAGTTCCTTTCAGATCAAAATTAAGCCTCACCCCAACAAATTGATATAGTAATTATTGTATAGTAATTAATCTGACTTGTCTTATACTCCTTAACTGAAGTCTCCAAGACGTAATCTACAAAAAATCATAAAAAATGTTATTTTTAGTAACTGGATAATAGAAAAGAGTATTCCTGGATTTCTTGTTCCATGACGAACTGCGTTGTTAATATTAACTTTTCATGTGAAATTTAACGACATGCAGTCAAATATTTGTTAAGAATAAGTATAATAACTCACTTAAACTGGCCGAGTACTTTCGAATCTATGAGATCCATCATCAGAGGCTCCTAGATCATCGTGTCAGTTTTTTACCACATGTCAGTTTTTTCACCACAACACTTCTAACCAAAAAACTGACATGATGATCTAGGAGCCTCTGATGATGGATCTCATAGATTCGAAAGTACTCGGCCAGTTTAAGTGAGTTATTATACTTATTCTTAACAAATATTTGACTGCATGTCGTTAAATTTCACATGAAAAGTTAAGAAAAGAGTAATTGACTCAGAAAAATGAGAAACTACTGTAATAAAATTTAGGTTTATGTTGAGATTGTTCTCATACTTTGAAATCTTTGATAATAAGACATTGATTTTTCAATTCATTTTTCATTATAACCATTAAATAGCAACACATTCATCAAATTTTTTAAAATACAGTATTAATTTGTGTGTGTTTTAGGGACTTCCGGCTGCTCCTGTGGCCAGACAACGATGTGTTCTGTGATGATGTGGAGTTCGAGGATGGCAAAGGCCGAGTCATCCACTATGACGTCAGTAGAGCATACCACGGCACACTGCAAGGTCAGTACTATAATAATTCAGTTACGAATAATCCCATGGATATAATTCAGTAGTTCACAATTTCTTGCCAATAGAACAAAATATATAATTGTAATATCACACAGAAATTGAATTACTATGATTCAATGTTAAATATAAGTCAAAGAAATTTATTTAATTCTTCGATAAATTAATTTCCTTACAACTTCCTTTGAACCCTTTTTCTTACAAGAATTTGTATTGATTGCTAATGTTTAGCTTCCCATGTTGAAAGTTTTGAATCACTTTTATGCTGAACAAAATTTTAGTTTTATATTTATTATTTGTTTAATTTTTCATTCCAAGCAATGCGATGTGAATTCATCTAGAAATTTCTTGTACTGTAGTATTCATATGACAGCGTGTAGCAGATGGGACATGCTACATCTGAACCAAACTGCTGCTGCCAAGTTATATGAAAACTACAGTAGGTTCCTCATGAAAAGCTTGAAATAATCAAATATTTTATCAAGACTTGAATGAAAAAATCGTGTCTCAGTGAGATCACACCTAACTTACACTTTCTTCAACATGAAACTATTTAGACATTGTTAGTTTGACTCGGGTCATGTTTTATTTGTATTATAGCGAAAATAACGATTTATTAATCATCTACGAAATTGCCCGTCTTTATGCATTCAACAGATGAATTGAATAATGCTGCGAAAACCTTGATCTCACCTTGTTTTCATTCTCATGGTCGTGATTGGCCTTCAGTATTCCAATGCCACCTGTTGTCAATGTAAGAAAACATCGCTTTTGTTTTCAATTTCGTGTTTTAAAGATTGAGGCATCCTTTGTATTGATTCTTCTATCAGCTTCTATTATATTTGCATTCTTCTTTTCTGCCTTCAATAGAAAGAAAACGTAAAAGTGAAAAGGATTAGTTGTAACGGGAGCTTTCAAGATCGCAACTTTCCTACCCTATTATTTTGTGTTGCTTTTCACTTTCTTCGCTAACACGATTTACATTCAAACTCCTTACTTCATATTCAGTTGTAAAAAAGATGTTAAAAGAAGTACAGTATTGTGTATGGTGCATACATTTATTTTATTCTAGTAGGTTTTTGAAAATTGTAGGTCCATTATGAAACTGATATGATGGCTCAAACGGTGAGGTGGAACTATCCGTAAGAGTCTGCCCACCATTAAAAGCCATATGTTTATTATTGTTACTAGCTTTGAATTGATCAAGTGACCTATTTCATTATGTAGCCATACATGAAACTGTTAAAAGTCTGTTATAAAATCTGATGAAAACTTCGCCAACTGAATCTAACTAATCGGTTTACAGTTTACGGTCTAAAGGTATCATCTCTACGAATTTTTTTTTAGAGAATTGTTCATAAACACATAAATTCCGTTCATTACGGATGAGAAGCCACTCCACGACTTTGTTCTCGAAATAATTTCAGGATGAAAAAAAAATTGGGGCAAAAAAACGAGCTCAGGGAATGTGACAGCTGGACTTTTTTAATGCCAGGCTTTATTAATCTGTATTCCCTGTGCTGTGACGTCACTTCAGCAGGGAATAAGCATTTCATTATCCACCTTTCGTTTTAAAGCTGTTGCATTTTTAATAAAGTGGGGAGTGTAGAGGTCTCTAGAACGAGAGAAAGGAAAAAGAGCAGGGAGAAAGAAGGGTGAACAGAGACCGCGTGATTTTTGATGAGATGAGGAAAAGAGGAATTGTGTTTAATCCTTTTTCAACGCTTGATGGTGTTTAATTCCTTAATTTCTATTCTAAGTGCATTTGATCTCCTGCTTTTTGTTCTCAACTGATTTTACACGCTAGAATTCCATTTTTAAAGCAATACTGAACTTGGAAATGATCATGTCCTGAAATCTGGGAACAACGTTTAGAAAAACTTGATTAGTTGTTTGAATCTGCATATCATTTTAGCTCTGGTTATAACAAGATGGATCTCTAATGATACTTTATTAATTTCAGTTGAAGGACCTATAATGATACAGTATCAAAAAACCTGTTGTTGAATAATTATTATATTCTATAAATCCCTAATATAAGAAAATTGGGCCAGGTAAAAATGTTTGCCAACTAGCTGGTCAGTTGTGATTGATAAAAATAGATCTTTGGTTGAAATAGATATTCTCAAGGAGCACAGAAAGCCTCAAAAACTTTAATTTCAGGGGGGGGGGGGTTCTAGAAGAAGGGTATATTTTTCCAAAATCGTAATTTTCAATATACAGCAGCCACAATTACGCTGACACACATAATTTGTCTGTATTAGTGATTCTAATATTAAAATGTCATTATATCCAATAGTTCAAAAGTTGATTTTTTTCTAAAATTCATAAAAATGTATATGTTTGGTTGAATGTACTTTGTGACACAGTCACTACAAGCTGTTTCTACCCTCTTTTAGAGAAAATTCACTTCATGCCATTATCATAATTACGTTAAATGAAATAGGCTAATTATTTATAACCTAATTATTTTTAACCTATCTTTCAGAGCATTCCTTTATATGCAGGCTATTCGCTCATTTCTACATTCCATAGAGGGTTAATTACTTATTTATTTATTGTGACAAATTTACAACGAGTGTGAAGGCGCAACAGACTCAAGTCCAAAACTGCTCCCTTCACAAATTTTGAATATATGTAACATTGTCCAAATCATTGAGGTTAACACAAACTAAAAATTTAAGATATGCTGAAAACCTTTACTCGAAAAATAATAAAATTAATCTTTTCACTTGATCACTATTAATTTAAAAAGTTGACTTGAAACGAAACACAAATGCCCGGTTTCTAGGTCGTTCATTAAGTTTAATGGATCATTAACTCACAGCTGGAGCAATGTTAACCCATTGCTCCAGCTGTGAGTTAATGATCCATTAAACTTAATGAACGACCTAGAAACCGGGCATTAACAGTTATAAATTATCTTAGATAATAGATCATATTTATCTATTAATGAAATATCCATGTATATTTAATATTGTAGTCAATTTTATATTTATTTTCATCTATATGTACCAATATTAATTTATCTTTTAATAAAATAATGAATCGTACAAGAATAGTCCATTATATTCTGCCACCAAACAAACCCAATATTGAATTAGTATATTATGACAGACTAACGTGTCGACTAGCGTGACCGGGAACTTTTAGCCGTTATTCAAAGTTTGTGGACTGGAAGAATAAAGAGAGAACTGAAGAGAGAGAGAGAGAGAGAGACAGAGTAAGTGAGAGAGATGTAAAGTGATGAAGTTGGTCGGTCTTGTGTGGTGGAAAAGTGGATAACTTTAATGGGAAACAGGAAACACATCAATAAGTCACTTACACACATACGTGTCGCCGCTGGCTTCAAGCTTCCAATATATGTCAGAACACACACACACACACACACACACACACACACACACACACACACACACACACATTTCAAGTACGTCGAGTTAAGACTTGGGGGCACTGAGCATATAGTCTACACAAACTCACAAGATACACGTCATAAACATATGAAGTCCATCATGTACAGGAAAATCTATTAGTATAAAATGAAACTATTATAATATGTTAATGAAGTGTGACCTGTCTGGCTCAGGTCTGGTGTCAGAGTTGTCAGGTTGCACCTGAATAAGTTTAGAGTCTCTGATATGACTTAACGACTGTTTTTGGCAGCTGTTTCTAGAAAGGCTTAAAACGTATCCTCCGAAATAATTTTATAAATTATATTCATTACTCGTAATAAACTGAGTCGTACTAATTATAATTATTTGATTCCTTGAAACATCTTTGAATGTGACTGTTTTGAACAAGCACTGTAGAAACAGAACAACTTTTATAAATATCTTGATCAAAGAATCAGGAATTGAATAACACTTCAGATCAATAATAAATGATTCAATAATAATAAAACTAAATAATATGAAAATTTAATAATTATTATTCATCACTCTTGATTCACATTTTGTTAATTCGTCTTATATACTTGTTTCTTTCGATGTAACTAATCTTTTCACAAATATACCGGTTGAGGAAAGCCTTAACAGAGCTGAAGAGATCATGGAAACTACAATTAATGGTACTGTTATTAGAACTGAGCTGTTAGGACTGATGAAGTTATGTAGGTACTGAATATAATTATTTCAAATTTTACAATAAATTTATGAACAGAAAGATGGGTTAGCGATGGGTTCACTACTTTCACCACTACTAGCTGAATTCTTTATGGATAACCTTGAATGTAGAATTTTTTAAAATATCAATTCAAGGATAGGATTATTTATTGGATAAATATGTAGATGATATTGTTTATGGAAGGGTAGTAACAGGCAATTAGATAATTTCCTCAGCTATTTGAATAGTTTAAAAACCATAAGGTCAACTTTACCATAGAGTTAGAAGAGAATAGTCTTTTAAACTAGGTTGACCTTGACTGCATTTCTGTGAGCATCAGTTTTTTAATTTTAAAATGATTCAATCCTAGCCTATGTGTGTATTGTTCTTATTTGTTACGTTCTAGATGTTCACGGTTTTTGATTCTTATTTTTGCTTGTTGCTCCTCCCACCAGTGGGCATGACTTGTTATGGCCTTCAGCCAATCACGAACCTTCAATGAAGGTCAGCCTCTTAGAGACACTTTCTCCCTCGGCCAATGGTAAAAACAGGAAAGAACCACTATTCGAATGTCGGCCAGGATTATGTAGGCCTACATTTTATTAGCGGTATTTCCAAGTTTTTCTCGGTTGACCTTGACTGCATTTCAGTGAGTTTCAATTTTCAAATCATGTAATTTTAGCATAATTGTGTTTTGTTCTTGTTTGTTGGTTTCTAGATGTTCACGGTTTTTGATTCTTGATTTTGATTCTTATTTTTGCTTGTTGCTCCTCCCACCAGTGGGCGTGACTTGTTATGGCCTTCAGCCAATCACGAAGCTGCAATGAAGGTCAGCCTATCCCTTAGGCAATAGTATCATTCCGTGATTAGTATATACATGTATTAGGCACTCACTTTGTACTCTATTCTTTAGTTTGTTTGAGGTTGATAATGGTGTAACAGCCGAAACTAGTCTCTCATTATTTTTTAAAAATATGGCTGTGGCAACTTCGTCTTTTTATTCATTACACTTATTTTTGCTTGTTGCTCCTCCCACCAATGGGTGTGTCTTGTTTTGGCCTTCAGCCAATCATGAACCTTCAATGAAGGTCAGTCTACCCCTCAACCAATAGTATCATTCCGTGCTTAGTATACATTAAGCTACTCTGTACTTTAGTTTTAGTTTGTTTGAGATTGATAATGCTGTAACAACCGAAACTAGTTTCTCACTATTTTTAATAAATTTGGTTGTAACAAATTCAAGTCTTATCATTCACTCTATAAGAAAAGGTAGTTGAGAATAGTTTATTGTGATCATCTATGAAATAGTTCAGGGATATTTTACATGCTGTAGTTACATATTGAAACTATATTGCTTTAATAAACTACAGCATATGTCCATTGAAGCATTGCGTTTATTCTATGCCCATTCGCCATTTTATTATAAAAGTAAATCGTGTGTTATAAAAAAACGCAATAAATCACATCCTGTTATTTATATCCTCTGAACTTTTTAAACCTGTACCGGAAAGTTGAGAAAGTTTTAGAAAAACTGTCATGCCATTGTTCGCTGAACTCTTCTACTCACTTTGTGTATTTTGATGTTGCAATAACAGTGCAGTACGCTCTGCCAAAAATTCTTTGGAACTCTTGAATTTATTGCTGACACAGCTTTTTGTAGCATCTAGACAGCGACGTTACGCTTCCTGTGTGGGGGGATAGATGTTTCTTCTTCTTTCTCTTCTTTTCTTTTATACTTCTTTTTCTCCAACTTCTCCTTCTTCCTCTTTCGCCTCCGCCTCCTAATCTTCATCTACTTTTTATTTTTTGTTCTCCTCCTCCTATTTCCCTCCTCCTCCTCCTACTCCTCCTCCTCATCCTTCTCTTCCTCCTTCTCCTCCTCCTCCTCCTTTTCTCCTCCACCTCCTCCTTCTGTTTTTTGCTTGTGCTCATTTTTTCCTTATTCTTCTTCGTCGTCTTCTTCTTCTACTTCATCTTTTTCTTTTTCTTCTCCATCATTTTCTTCTTCTTCATCATTTTCCTCTTCTTCATCATTTTCTTCTTCTTTCTCTGTCTTCTTCTTTTTCTCGCTTCTGCTTTTTCTTCTTCTCCTCTTCCCCTTTCTTCTTCCTCTTCTTTGTCCTCAATTTTCTTGTTATACCTCTTTCTTCTTCTTTCTTTCTCTTCCTCTTTCTTCTTCTTCTTCTTCATCTCTTTTCTTCATCCTCTTTCTTCTTCTTCTATCTTTTTCTTTTCCTTCTTCCGCCGTCTTATTCTTCTTCTCCTTCATCATCTTCTTCTTATTCTTCTCCTCCCCCATCTTGTTCTTCTTTCTCTGACTACATCTTCTTTTTCTCTCCATTTTCCTTTTCCTTCGTTTTCTTTTCCCGTCTTCTTTATGTTCTTCTAATTTCTCTCCTTATTCCATCTTCTTTTTTCATAAATTTTGTCCTTCTATCTTCTTCTTTTTCCTCTCCATTTTCCTTTTCCTCCATATTCTTCTTGTTCTTCTTCTCCTTATTCCATCTTCTTCTTTTTTTAACTTTTTCCTCCATATTCTTCTTTCTCCAACTTTTCCTCCATCTTCTTCTTACTCCGTCCTATTTTTTCTCTATTTTCTTCTTCCTCCATCTTCTTTTTTCTTCTCCTTCTTCCGTCTTCTTCGTTCTCCATCTTCTTCTTCTTAATCCTTCTTCTTCTCGCTTAATCCTTTTTCCTACATTTTTCTTTTCCTTCGTCTTCTGTTTCCATCTTCTTCTTGTTCTTTTTCTCCTTCTTCTCCCTATAACTGCTCACCCCATCTTCTTTTTCCTTCATTTTTTCTTCCTCCATCTTCTTGTTATTCTTCTTGTCTCTTCTTTTTTCTCCATCTTCTCCCTCAGTCTTCTTTTTCTTCAATTTTTCCTTTCTTCATCTTTTTTTTCATCCATTTTCCTTTCTCTCCATCTTCTTTTTCTCTATTTCTTTCTTCCTCCATATTTTTCTTTGTCCCTCTTCGTCTTCTTCTTCTCCGTGTTTTTTGTTTGTGTAGCATCTACACAGCGACGTTTCGCTTTCAGAGTGGGAGGATAGACTTTTCTTCTTCTTTCTCTTCTTTCTCTTCTTCTTGCTTCTTCTTCTTCTTCTTCTCGCTTCTTCTTCTTCTTCTTCTTTTATCTTCCTCCCTCTTTTTCTCTTTTTTCTTCTTCTTTGCCAAGTCAGTCTGTAATTGGTTTGCTGAAGGAAAAGTTGAAACAGATCGAGCTTTCTGAACGTCAGCTGCAAAGTTTGAAACTTTCTGCCTGCCATTCAATACACATTTTATGAGACTTTTCCACTGTGAAAATTCAATATGTAGTGCAATGGCTGAAGATGTTTCTAATCATTGATGAAATGTCTGCCTAACCTAACATCGTCCTATTTTATTTATTCTTTCAACCCAAAAATACAATCAACTAAAGATATTGTTACGGGTTCTATGTCTAAAATAACGCTGGCAACACTTAAATTTATCACTCGCACTTTATTTACACAAATAATCACAACACTCACTGTTCAGTAATGCCTTACAGAAAAATAAGCAATTAAAAACAGATAACACGATATTGTTCAACTGATAATGAGTTTTCATTAAACTGTACAAAAATCAATCACTAAAAGTTAAAAGGCCGATCTAATATTAATTAATAATTGTACAATAAACTGTCCAATAATATTCAAAACGAAACGTCGAAAAAGAACAATTAACTTACGTAGCAGTAGTCCGTAATACAATAAACACTATTTAGTAGTTCACTGGTATGAATTAAATAGGAAAAAGAATTATCACTATAGGCATAGACAAAGAATTATCACTATATAGGCACAATATATATAACTGTCGCTTTCACAAACTTGTTTATCAAGACGAATTTCAAACAAGACTGGACTAATTTACAAAAGTGTCCCTCTATTTATATGATTTTCCATAATTGAGATATTTCTGGATTTTTCTATCATCTTCTAAATAAATAAATAAAGAAACTAGCACTTTCTACAATATTCGAAAAGATTCCATTAATGTCTAATCAAACAACTAGAACATTCTACAAATTACCAAGTAAACACTATAAAAGTGTCAAAAGCAGAGTAATTAATTGCTTAAAAGTAAACATTTTCATAGCAGATAACACCAAGAACCACTGTTCTTTCTTTCTATTCTCTCCAATTCCATATTCGCTACAATATCGTTATCGATATTGTGTAAGAGGCTAAAAGTTTTGTCATACAAGTTCTATAAATTGAAAATTCTACTATCTCTCTCTGAGCATAAGGAAGTACAGTATATGTGGCATTGTTTGAATCTTTGATATGGTATAGTGTTTTGGGTTGGGGCATATGATACTTATAGGAAAATTAGTTCCTCATACAAAAGTACATCATAAAAACTAATTGAAACAAAACAGAAGTTGTCAAATTTCACTAAACTCACAATTTGAGTCACAGGACCATGGTTTTATGTTTTACTAACACATATTTTTCTCAAATTATTAGTTCAGTCAAATTTGACAACTTCTATTTTGTTTCAATTATGGAGAGATTTCACAATATCAACACCAGTTCTACTAATTTTATCATAAAAACTATTTGAAAAAGCCTAGAATGTATGTGATTAGATTTTCAACTAATTTCGGGTTCAAACCATAAGACAGCTATACCTCAGGTGCGTTACAAACTATATATTAAAATATAAAGGTAAATTTTGAACGCCTTAAATTATAGATTAAGACGGAATTCAATAAAAAAATATCAAGTGTAGGCTATGTTACAAATTTGACCCTTCTCAGAAGACAACTCCTTTACATCAGTAGTAAGTTTGTGAACATCCTAGAAAATGAGTTCCCTACAGCTAATTGAACTATAAAAACTATACTGTATAAGCTATAACTATATAAGCTAACTATATCAGCTATAAAAACAGCTATATAAACTTGAAGCACATAAATTCAAGTTTTTTCTTATCACTAAATTAATTAATAAAATTGAATTGTAGTAAACTAAGTAAAATATAATAAACAAATTTATTTACGACTCGCACTGGCGCACAAGGATATTTCCTTTTGCTGAAGTTTTGCCTCTGTAGACTTTTTGCACCATACCGTAATGGACATATTTTCGTATGTAAAATATTGTTTTATTTTCTATCAACTGTTTTGGACATAATGGACATATATTCGTATTTAATACCGTAATATTTTGTTTTATTTTCTATTAATTGTTTATCGTTCTAAAAATAAATCATTAAAGTGATTATTACAGTAAGTTTTTAAGTATTTAGGTTTGTTTTGATGGTATGTATTTTAAGAATTATGTATTCTGTTATTATTTACTTTTTTGCAATAAATAAATTATTCATTCACAATGCAATACGCTTTCGCACACTTCTGGTTTCTCCACAATATTTATTACATTACGTAGTATCATTGATGATAGCAATACTTTTATTCTATTTCTTGCGCTAGTAATTAGTGGTTGATATTCTCTTCAACTATTAATAGTTTTTCTATCTTTACAATGCTTTCAATAGAATATGATGCAATACAATACAAAATAATGATTCTATTCATACCGTAGAAGATAACGAATTTAGGTAGACCTAAGAGGTGAACGGATTCTTAGCCCGACAAAAACTCACCCAAATTGACTTCTAAATTGTTTTCCGATATACTATTTTGAGCATAACTACCTCTAAATTTTTCACCAAATGCTATTTTAAGCAGAACTAGCGCTAAATTTTTCACCAATATACTATTTTGAACAAAACAACTGCTAAATGCTATGCTACCTTGAATCTTTTCTCAGCACTGTCAATTATTGAGACTATCTGATGTATCGATTTTCAACCACTGTAGATTAATGGTTGAATGTTAGTGACGTAGATGTCAATTTTGTCACCAATTTCTTCAAGTTGTGACTGTCAAAGAATAACAACAATTTCTGTTTAACCTAATTATTGAAAATTGAACTTTCCCAGCACACACATAAACCGTTTGTATAGATTTTGAGCCACTGAAAATTGATGATTGAATGTTTGTGACGCAGATGTCAATTTTGTCAGTAATTTCTTCAAGTTATGACTGCTGAAGAGTAACAAAAATTCTCTTTTTATGTCTGCTTAACCTTATTATTGAGAATTTGCTTTCCCCAGCACTAATTCGATGTCACGCTTGTTAAGCAGATGACAATTTCTTAAGCTTATGACTGCTAAAGAATAACAACAATTTCTGTTTATGTCTAACCTTATTATTTACAATTGGTTTTCTCCCAGCACTTATTCGATGTCACAGATGCCAGTTTTGTCAACAATTTCTTAAACTTATGACTGCTAAAAAATAACAAAATTTCCGTTTAATCTGATTATTGAACATTGAACTTCCCGGCACACATTTGAGGTGAAATTGGGCATGAAAGTGATCAATTACCATTAAATAGTAGTGGTGAGGCTATTACTGTAGTGGTTTTTGTTCAAGGTCTGTTATGTTGAGAACAGGGTCCATTAATGACTCAAGTGTTTGGGCCATCAAAAGGGACTGCTTCTTCTAATCGGCCATTCTGTTTGCTTTGTTTTTGTCTTCTGCAATTGCTACAAAAGGCCGAAATGGCCACTTGAAGATGTGGAGCAGAAGGAATTGCGGTGATAAAAGGATGAGTGGTTGAAGGAAATTGAGGAAAATGGGTAAGGAGCAATTCAAAGTGGATTGCAGTTGTCTCTTTGTCTCAGCTGTACTTTGATGAATGGCCAAACAAAATTAGCATAAGCCTAGTAAATTGCCTACGGTTTATAGTGATTGACCAAGAACGAGCTCTCGGGTCCTTTGTGTACTTGCTATTGGTTAATTACTGTGGGGAGAAGGGTTTGATACCCGGTTAGGTTCGGCATGCTTCCTTAATGTTTCACTCCCCCATACAGCGTAGGGAGTTTCTAATTTTATTATTTATTTTTGAGATTAAAATGCAAAGATGCAACAGACTCAAGTCAAAAACGTCTCTTTCGCAAATTTTAACTTCGCTACATTAAATTTTTCCCTGGACAAATTTTAACTTGGCTACATTAAATTGTTCACTAGAACAATTTTAACTTAGCTACATTAAATTTTTCCCTAGACAAATTTTAACTTGGCTACATTATTTTTTTCACTAGAAAAATTTTACCTTAGCTGCATTAAATTTTCCACTACAAAAAATTTTTTCGGCTACATTAAATTTCTCACAAGAAAAATCACTGATAACTTGAAAAACTTGAAAAAATAGCTTATTTTTACTTGGTTTTCATTTTAAAAGTTCATCCAAAATGGAATTCTAAAAAAAAAACAGTTATTAAAAATATCAGTTTTAAACAGTTAAAAAAAAGTAAAAATATCAGTTATTGCTTATAACAGTCCATTTTGGCTATTATTATTGAAGAATGCTCATAGGAACCAATCAATTTTCCTTTGAAATGAATGAAAAAGGCTTTAGTTTATCCAGGTTTGAAGCAGGGACGTAGCCGGGAATTTCCGGAGGGGGAGCTCCAAACATAGTGAGTTGGGAAAAGTAATGGGACTTGATATTTTGAAGAATTTTGACTTGTCAAATACATACTGCCAAACATTACTTGATTTCTTATGCTTATTTAAAGTAGATAGATTGAAATAAGCAGCATTCAAGAAGTAGTGTGTATATTCGAATCAACAAAGCTGATGTGAATGACGTCATGATTGATTGATTGATTGATTATTAGTATGGAAGACCGCAACCAACTTTGCCAATGGACGTTTTTTAATTTTTTAGAAGAGATTACACTCAAAGTAAATACTATTACTGTAGTTTTCATATAACGTGGCAGCAGTATGTTGGGTTAAGGTATAGCATGTCCCATCTGCTACACGCTGCCAAGTTATATGAATACTACAGTACTAAGTTTAAGATACAATGCTTCAAACTGAAAAGTTATTATTATTCTTGAATTTCTTGTTCCATGACGAACTGCGTTGTTAATATTAACTTTTTAAGTGAATTCAACGAATATCAGTCAAATTTTAACAATAAGTAGAGTTTACGTACTCTGTAGGCCGAACGTTTTCGAATCTTGGAGATCCATTTTCAGAGGCGTCCTTCTTGATCATCAATGTCAGTTTTTTGGTTAGAAGAATTGTGTTTTTTGTAGAATGTGATCAAAAAGTTTGTGTGATTTAAAATTTAGTTGTTTGTTGAGGATGTTTTGTTCATTGTGTGTGTGTGTGTGTGTGTTTGTATATATTATTATTATTGGTGAGATTAACAAGGTTTAAGTACTGCATATAAATATATGTAGGTTTATTGCCTATTCTCTAGTTAGTTGATTCAGTTTATTTGTTAAATTATTTTTAAATTTTTTTCGAATTTACTCTACTTATCTTATATTGTATAGAATATACATTATAATGGTGAGCAACAAGTTAGTAATAGAGACATTATTGGGTTAAAAGTCTGTTGTTTCTTTACTATTTTCACTGTATGAATACATACATAAAAAAACCATCAGAAAAGAATACATTGGCCTGCAAAAAAGACTCTGTTCTCTACTGTAAAATCACTTCCCGGTGGTTCGGAACTGTTAATCCAACTCATCAATTGCCATCATCCAATTCATTACCCACGCACAGGTCTCTGACCTATATGGGCTTCACGTCCGGGAAAAAAGACCAGAACCCACGCATATTAAGAGATGAAATCCTATCTGGAAAATTGAGTAGGGTCGGGAGGGGGGTTTTCCAGCAACCGTAGTCAATTTTCCACAACAAAGCTGATAGGAATGACGTCATCAAGATAGCTGGCGCCAGTATGTGTAGGGGGAGTGAGGACAAGCGACAAACAGCGATTAAAAAAAAAGAAAAAGAAGATGGAGAAGAAAAGGAAGAGCAAAGATAAGGAGATTGTGAAATAGAAGAGGGGGAACAGATGGAGAAGGAGAAGAAAAAGAGGAAGGAGGAGAAGAAGAAGAAGAGGAGGAAGGAGGAGAAGAAGAAGACGAACAAGATGGAGGAGAAGAAGAAGATAAGATAAGATAAGATAAAATTACTTTATTTACGTAAATTTACAAAATATAATTGTGGCTGATTAAAGAGAACATTATTAACAACACAATAGATTGTATATGAGAAAGATTTTGGATATTAACAATGAGATTTAATGTGTAGCATTTACGTAATAAGGGCGAAGTCTGGACAAAAATTCGTCCATTCAAACTTAACCTAAGAAGGAGATAGAGGAAGAGGTGAAGGAGAAGAAGAAGGAGGAGGAAGAGGAGCAGCAGCAGCAGTGATGGAAGGGGGAGTAGAAGAAGAAGAAAAAAGAAGACAGGAGAAGAATATGAAGTAGAAGATGAACAAGAAACATAAAACAGGAAAAAGAAGATGGAGAAGAAGAAAACAAGAATGAGCGGAAGAAGAAGAATAAGTTGGAGGAGGAGGAGAAGAAGAAGGAGAAGTGGATAAGAAGAAGGTGGAAAAGAAGAAGAGAAGAGAAAAGATAAGGAGGTGGAGAAGAAAAAGAGGAGGAAGTGATGAAGAAGAAGTAGAAAAGAGGATGGCGGGACGAGGAGAAGAAAAAGAAGAAGAGGAAGATGATGAAGAAGAGGTGAAAGAAGGAGGAGAAGAATAAAACAAGAACGAGAGGATGAAGAAGAAGTTGGAGAAGAAGAAGGTGGAGGAGGAGCAGGAGGAGGAGGAGGTGGTGGTGGAGGTGGTGGGGGCGGTGAAGAATAAGAAGAGTCAAGAAGAAAGAAGTGAGAAGAAGATGGAGAAGAAGAAGAGAAATTAAGAAGAAGAACAACAACGACGATGATGACAACAACAACAATAACAAGATGGGTAAGATGAGCAAGAAGCTGTTATGATTTGCATTGGCCCTGTTCAAAAAGCGCTTCCATCTGAATAATTAAGAACGTCGTTAAGGTAAGAATATCACCTGATTATTATTCATTACAACAACGAGCTAGAGATAGACAATGTCGCTTTTGTTGTCTTGTGCTCAAGAGAGGCAGAATGACACTTTGGCACGGACAATTTATCACCAACAGCCTGCTTATGAGATTCGCCATAAAACTAAAGAACAACATCAGCCATGATTAAACATTCAACAGCAGCCATAACAACATTTTGCCTTGCTAGATTGACATTGAGGGAAGTTCAGAATAATTTTATGGACTGTGTAATAATTCAGACTGAAAAAGTGCAATTATAAAGACAAGCACATTGAGCTGGGTGTAACAGTATAACTATTACATTACTGTATGGATAAAACACAAACCCGGTTGTACGAAATCCAATTAAATTTAATCCCCGTAGAATGACGTCATTCTACGGAAATTAAACTTAATGGAGGGAATTTAGTTGCACAAAGGACAATTACGAGCGGTAACGCCGATTAGGTTGACCGGCGTAAAAAATATTTAACCTCCCGATCACCGATGATTAAATCTCACTAATTCCCATTAAGTTACATTCTATAGGTTTTGTTTATTGTACCAGAGCACGGAACTACAAATTAGGTCGTAGGTGTTGAAAACCTTTCATAATGAACAAAATCTATTAAGACTATAATAATATTGAAATAGTTGAATAATGATTCGAATAATTCACAATGAAATGATTCTAATTCATCTTTTATCTCAACTTCAGAATCAGCTGTTGATCAAATTACAGTGTTGCCAGATTGTGCCCGTTCGGTTAACGAAAATTAACTAATTACGACTATTACACTTACGACGGTTAGTTAACTAACATTGAACTACTTATTTAAATATCGTTTGTGCAACTGGCCGATACCCATGTAAAATAGTAACGGCCGGTTGCACGAAAGCCAATTAAATGAATTTAATGTCAATTAACTAACTGTCGTAAGTGTAGCAGATTTATTTCTGTTGCACAATGATCCATTAGTTATTTTTCGTTAACCGAACTGGCCCAATCTGGCAACACTGTAATTTGATCAACTGCTGATTCTGAAGTTGAGAAAAAAGATGAATTAAGAGGCCTTAATACCTTTGGAAAAAACACTAAAATAAGCACTTCGTAGTTTTCTGTTTCGGACGCTATTTTTGAAGCTAGAGATACGTGAATGGTGTCAAATTGTAGATAAATATTGCTAGAATGGTCGTATAACCTCGGAATTTGAATATCACTTACCATTTTTTTATAATTACATGTCAAAGTTCATAAAAGTTTAACGGCTCATAGGGCTGTAATAGAGTTAAAAATTCGAAATTCGGAGGTTATACGACCATTCTTTAGATCTTTCTGCACAATTTGGTACCATTTTCATCTTTATTGGATTGAAAATAGCGACCGAAACAGAAAACTACGAAGTGCTGTTTTTGACTCTAGAGGAGACTCTTCATTGCAAGACCTAATGCTGCTACTAACCATTCCATCGAAAACCGAATATTGCACTCACACACTGCCTTGCCGGCCGTTGCATAAACACACACAAGCGCATGCACGCATTTAGGCGCCAGACAATGTTATCTCGGCAATGATTTCCTTATTGTCATTATAATAAGAGTGAGACAGAAATATTAGTTGGATATTCACTCTACAGCTGCAATGTTTAGGTTCGTTCGGTTGAGGTAGAATAGGCTCTTTTCGATCAGTGCAATAGACATTTTCGAACAGTGCATCTTACTTTGAAATATTTTATTCAAAATTATATTTTTTGTGAGATGTAGTTGAGGTGATTCTGCAGACGTCCTTGGGAGAAAAGCTTACCAACCCATTTTTTTATGTTTTATTTATTTATTGTGAAAAAGTTTTAGGAGTTACTCAAAATGTTCAACGTAGTTGACATCTTTGAGAAATTCTCTTCTCATCTGATTGATAAAGCTTTTTGAATTGTATATGATTATCTATTATAAATTTCCAAAAAATTACCTCTTTGGGAGTAAAGGGCAGGGGAAATGGGAATTTTTAATTTTGTCAAAATAATGTTTTTGGTGGCAATTTCAAGGACTTTCTATCAGAAGCAAGATACAGTTCTATTTGACAAAAGTTGTAACTAAAACAAAAAAAAAAAAAAAAAAAAATGGGATAGGAGCAGGCTAGCTTGAATAATTTTTAAACGTTGATCACAGTTTGCAAAGTCCTCCCTTCTGGAGAGGGACAGGCAAAACTGTGATTAGACCAAAATATGGAGCTCTAAAATTATATTGAAAAACTTTATTATCAATAAATTACATTTTCTATCCTCGAAGGTGATAGTGTTGCTGATGGTGGAAAATAATTACAACCAATTTGTTGAGTGGATGGCTTAGATAAAAGGAAACAAAAAGTTTACAATTTCGACATACCGTAATGCTTTGCATAATTTGTTTTTGGAGCAAATGAACAATAAAAAGAATTGACTACAGAGTATTCTAAAGTTTTTTTAAAAATCATCCCTTTTTTGAGTTGGAGGTGATGAAATTCAAGTAGGCGAAATTGTAATTTGTGGAATTTGGAATTGTTGAACAACTTTTAAATATTTTGATAAGTGGATATAGTAGTGTACATGGAAGCATTACAAAAATTTTAATAGGCTACATCAAAGGTTCTCAATCTTTTTCAAAGACTGTACCCCTTTACGAAAAATTAAAATTTTGCGAACCCCCTAGTTATCGTGTGCCGGGGAGGGGTCTGTTGAGGTTCGATGAGTTCCTCAATGTTCAGCTCAAGTTTTGTTAGGTACAACCTTAAATCGTCCTCAACATTAACCTTGTTTCTGTACTTACTTTTAAATATATTGAGCTCGACAACCCTCTTTAAAATAGGTATGTAGTCAAAAACCCAATAATAATCTTTTCCTACAGTGACCAGAAAAAGTGCGTATTTTTGCACTAACTGTAGCACGCAAAATAGTCTATTCCTGCACCAATGCGGGAAAGTAAATTCCAGCGCGCGAAAGTACTTTTCCGCACTCCAGATTTGCAATCTAACAATATAAAATAGTGAGCATGTAATACGCAGGTTCCCTATTCTGCATTCAAAAATAGGTTGGCTACTGTGCTTTAGCTGCGCAAAAAGTCAGCTTACAGTCAGCTGTAGGCCTAGAGTTGTCGAAATCGATTTGATTCGAAGATAGGTTATGTGAAGCTATGCATGTCCTGTTTTGTTTGTTTAAATTACTTTATACATTTCTGTAGGAAAAATTTAATGTGTAATTCGAGCACAAAGTATTGTTTCTGAACTCGAGAAACTTTTTTCACTCGCCTTCGGCTTGTGAAAAAAACTGTTTCTCTCGGTGCAGAAATCTCCCACTTTCCGCTCTAGTTACACAAATAGCTATTTCCATCAAAAACACGATATATATTTGGAAATATATTATTTGAAACGCATTACAAGAAATTAATGAGAAGAATGAGCTTGCTTCTTTTACATAGTTCCTCAATGTTCAGCTCAAGTTTTGTTACGTACTACCTTAAATCGTCTCCAACATCAACAAGGACATTTCTGTACTTATTTTTTAAATAAATGCCATCATGAAGATTGATGAGGTTCTGGGAGAATCTATAAAAAAATGTGGCTTATCTATTTATAAGTAATTTCATACCTAGGTGAATTCCAGATGGCCTTATTGGGGACAACTCTATAATTGAAGTGAAATGTCCAGAGTCTTGTAAATAAAAACCACAACTTCTTCTATCAAGTTCAGTGACAGTTACACATAACAAAGAGAGATAAATGTTTGTTTGCTTTATGGACACCTCACGGCATCATAATTGAGACTATTTTCAGAGATGATGACTTTTGGAAAAACCAGATGGAAGAGAAATTAAAGAAGTCCTATATTGACTGTTTGCTACCGGAATTGGTGGATCCCCGGCATCCTAGATTTAATGGAAATAAGGGATCCTGATTATATAGTGAATGCACTCCAAAAAGGAAACAAGAAAAAAATACTCCACATCATTAAATTACATTCTGTCATCATTTTATTTTTTTCCAATATGATTTTACTTTTTATTGTGAGTACCTTTTAGCTTGCTTCCATTGAGAGCAGTGGCGTAGCCACGGGGGGGGGAATGAGGCCCAGCCCCCCCCCCCCGAAATTTCAGAAATAACAATTTCTCAAATAAATAATAGATTCGGTAAGGACTTGTTAAAGCCGAAGGGTTCTATCTGTTTTGTAGTATTATAACGAACAGAATACAGAAACCCTGTTTGTGTAATAGAATATAGCTACAGTTATAGTCAGAATAATGCATTTTTTTAATTTTTCCTCAATATTTACTCATATAGAAACTTGTTAGGTGCTCAAATGGATAATTTTGATTTAAAATGAGCTACGAAATCGAATAAAACATGTTAGAAAACTGTGACTACCATAATTATTTATTACATTGAATAAAACGCAATTTTTCAAGTTTGAAATGGATTAACTTTGTTAATTATTGATAAATCACCTCTTTGAATAAACTCATCTTGTAGAAAATTTAGTTTTGAAGTTGAAACGCAGTATAAACCACTAGCCTGAACACACCCAAAGTTCATAAAATTGGGTTTTTATAAATGAAAACACACAAATAAATGCAAGTTCTATATGCAAGCGTGTAAAATCAGTATGCTATGATAAAAAAATTCCGATTTCATGAACTTTGGGTTGGGTGCGTTTTAGGCTAATGACATAAATTATATGAAACTTATAATAATTAGTATTAATTTTGAGATTCAGTACATAAGTTGAGTATGGTTAGTTCCAATTCAAGGGGTTTGACTCAAAATAGCCACAGATATCGGTATATCAAGCTTTATCATTTCAAACCTGGCCACCTAGGTTCTTGGGTAATAATTATTCCAAAATTTGTTTAACAAGATGTCTAGATTAGCTTTTTACACCACTAAATTTAAAAAAATCCGGACCCTCCTATAACCCAGACCCCCCTTAGTGAGCCCCCCCCCCCACGAAATCTGATCCTGACTAAGCCACTGCCCAGACCCCCCCGTGGTGAGCCCCCCCCCCCGAAATCCAATCCTGGCTACGCCACTGATTAAGAGATTAGAGTCTTGGTATCCAAGAAATGAAATGCATTTTGAACTAGGCTACCGTACTTCATTTTACTTGATTATTCTATTTTTTTCAGCTGTTTCATTATTTTACTATAAACAAACTAAATCTTATTTAGATTGGGCGATTCGAAGTCTCTTGTCTGTTTATAATATTCCGATACAATTTTTTATTATCATAATTATCATTATGAATTAATCTATTTTAAAGAAAATAATTCATGCTCATTTTTCATTAGTGTTGAATATTATAGCACTTTTATTGAAAGTCACCATTCAAATATTATAACTGCAAGTGTAATTTATTCAAGTCTATCTTGGAATTGTAAGTGATGGTACTGATACTAGTGATCACGACCCACAGGTTGGGAATCATAAACACAGCTTATTTTATTCTCTACGTAAAGGCGAAAACGAAGAAGAGAGACCGAAGCTGTGAGTAAGTGAGAAGAGTTGAGACTGTAGGAGAGGAGTGTAGTATGGTAAGGCGGAGTGGTGGGGGAAAGACTGTAGTTTTCAGAACGGCACGATTGCTGCCCCGTTCTCCACCTCTCGCCTACCGACTATGACTCTGACTCTACTGAGGTCGATTACAAGAATCGGACTCCACCACCGAGATTTGCCAAAGGTATTAAGGCCTCTTAATCATTTTATTGTGAATTATTTGAATCATTATTCAACTGTCTCAATATTATTATATTCTTTTACATTTTATTGAATAATTTTGTGAAATATAGGGGTTAAAAGTTGAAAACTTTCAGTTTTGGGGCAATTGATCTCTTCTACAAGTTATTTTAAACACTTGATATATTTTCTATAACTAAAAGACACCTTGAGGGATAAAATGACATTTTATATTTCAATGTATCATATTGTTTTTTTTTTTCAAACTAAATTAAGTCTGAAAATTTTTAGATTAAAAAATTTATTTCAAAAAACTAATTGCTTGATTGGAGAAAAAATATGTTATTTTATTCCTCGGGTTGTCTTTTATTTATATAAATAATTATTATATTGAAATAATAATAATTATTTTAGTTTAAAATGACTCGTAAAAGAGATCAATTGGTCCCAAAAACAGAAAATTTTCATTTTCGAACTCCCATATTTCACAAAATAATTGAAGGAAAATTTTTTCCTCACAGCAATAGATAACTTTCGTAGTCCTAATAATATCCAACACAAGATACTTCAAAAAGAAATTATGACAAAAAACCCTGGGCACAGCATTAACTATGTTTATTGGAACTCTCCTACCGTGAAGTGTCAATGTGTTATCCCCCTTGGTATTGAAAACGAAACACTGAACCTATTTAGAATTGAAACACGATTTTGAATCTGGCATAAAAAGAGTGTTAGATAAGCACATCAAAAACCCATTAAAGCTGAGTTACAATATCAGGAGTACATTTCCCCTGATACAAACAATAGATGCCTTACAGTTAAATGCATAGGGAATGCAATGAATGGGACTGTTTTGAATGCATTGGGACAATATAGTACGAGAAAGGTCTATTTTATGACTGGGATCCTGGTTCCAACAGCAATAACAGCCGGTAAATGTGGAATATGGCGAAAGCTTCAACTTAACTCCTTTCCCGGGTTCAGGGTCCCTCGTAATTGGGTTTACAGCCATGGCTGACTGCAATCTGGTTAGTGGAAGTATACGCACCGGCCTGGTAGCGATTATACAGTCCCTGTGCAGTTTTGAATCACAAGTGATGGCTTAGCTTCAGCGCAAGTCTCAAACACAGATCAGTGCTTGATGTATTCTGCAATAAAAAAAAAAACAGTTTTTTTTGCAAAATCTTCGAGAGTTTAATAAGAGACTTTGAGAAAATTGAATATAATGAATAATAAGACGAAATTGTCACAACCCTATTTATTAAAAATATAGAGATACTAGTTTCGGATGTTACTCCAATATCAATCTCAGACCAACTAAAACTAAAGTACAGAGTAGGTTAATATATGTTATAAACGGAATGGTACTATTGGATAAAAGATAGGCTGTCCTTCATTGACGGTTTGTGATTGGCTGATTATTTCACGGTTTTTAATTCTTGATTTGATTCTTATTTTTGCTTGTTGCTCCTCCCACCAGTGGGCGTGACCTGTATGGCCTTCAGCCAATCACAAACCGTCAATGAAGGTCACCCTATCCCTTAGCCAATAGTGTCATTCCGTGTATAGTATATGTTAAGCTGTACTTTAGTTTTATTTTGTCTGAGATTTATAATGGAGTAACATCTGAAACTATTATCACTATATTTTTAATAAATATAGTTGTGACAATTTCGTCTTATTATTCATTATGGATATCTTCCACAATATCACCTTTAACACTAGAAAGAAAGAATATAATATAGTTGTTATAGATGACTGGAATAAAATTGATCAATAAAGTTTTTCCAAGGATGAGCCTCACATATGTCTGAGACCTGTGCGTGGGCAATGAGTTGAATGATTGATGAGTTGGACCTACGGTTTTAGGTAAGTTCCGAACCACCGGGATCTGATTTTTCAGCAGAGAAGTCTTTTATGATGGTCAATCCAATCGGTCACTCTTACAAAGAGAGCCCAGGAGTTCGTGGCTTATCTTTATCTGAACAGATCTTTGCTGCGGCTCACTGTTATCATTTCCTCATGAGATGCATTACGTACAAATAAATAGAAATAAAATGTGTTCGAAATTAATTTTTCTGAGTATTATCATAAATTTATTGTTGGCTCTTCCGAGATTTCATAGCTTACGAAAATATAAATAAGATAATTTTGAAATTTCTTTCAATGCTATAAATTTAAATTTAAAATTCACGAATTTGATAAATTTTTCTGAATAATTTGAGGTTTAATTTATGAACTATGAATTTAATTGCCTTAGTTTGTGTTAATCTAATTTCAGATACTTGTGAAGTATGAATTTATTTACAAGTATTCTTCCACATTACGATTTGTTTAATTAATATATTAATCAGATTTAATAAACATGGAATCTTTCAGAATCTAGACGTGATTTACATACATATTATGTAATGCATATAGAATTCTCAGGTTTGAACTTTTCATGTTTTTTAAATAGAGTTCATATAAGAATTCTTTTAAATTCAATTTCTCTCATGCCAGCTATCTATAGATGATTCTCTGGCTGTCAAGCCTGGAAAATATTTCATAAATTCCTTATTTTCATGAATTAATAAGATTTGCATTTTTACAATACAGCTTCTCCATTCTTCTCATTTCCCGACCTCCCTTCATCTTCCCTTCTTCTTATTGATATTCAAACCACAACCCCTTTGGTATCTTCCTACCCTCTAAAATAATCCAATAATTATATTCCAATTTTCAATTAAATAATGTCATACCTTTAGTCTGATCACCCGTCCGACTGCAACACGCAAGACTGTAATGGCATTACCTAATCCGATTAGGGAACTTTCTATCAGAAGACAGGCAGCGAAACTGAGAGAGAGTCAAATGAAGAGAGGAAGAATGAGGGAGTGAGTGTGAGGGGGTGAGAGTGGAAGAGAAGGTGTGTGAGAGAAAGAAAGAGGAGAGTAAGAGAGTAAGAGAGATATTTGATATTTATTTATCACATCTTACGTTACCAGGTCTATGGCAAACACTAATAAATATGAACAAGAAGATCAATTACATTAAAAGTAATTATAATTGAAATAAAGTATAAAGATTAATTAAAAGAAAATAAAAGATTTGCCAATGATAATGCATAACTTATGAAATTTATGTAGCAAAAAAGAGAAGTAAAAAATAAACATGAATAACTGGGAAATAAATGATATAATGGACTCATGAAATAGAAGAGAGAAAAAAAATAGAATTATGATGAAGTTCAGATTGATGAGATTAAAAGCATCAAAGAGCGCATTAGCAAGGAATTAAATTAGTAGAAAATGGTCAAATTAAATAAGTAGAGACAAATTGGAAGAAAAAATTAGAAAAGGGAGAAAAATATATGAATAAAGAAGAAAAAACGAGAATAATTATCAAAGAAAGAAAATAAAGAGAAAGTGGAATAGAGAGCCAGTGTTAGAGAACGTGTGTGAGAGAGAGGAGAGAGAGGAAAGAGAGCAATAGAGAGCCAGTACGAGAGACTGTGTGTGAGAGAGAGTGAGAATGGTGAGAGAAGATGAGTGAGAGAGTAAGTGCCAGTTGTGGCAATGTAGAGGAAAAGACTGAGTGAGACAGGGATTATGTTTGAGGGAGAAAGAGTGTGAGTAGTATGATTTGAACAATTGTTGAAGGTAGGTGAAGCAGTGGCTCTTAGCGGGTGGGTATAAGGCGTTAAACCTTTCAAATCCCTTGTCGAGAAGTTTCTCCGATAACTTTTCACCCTTACAAGAAGGGAAAGGGCTGCGAAGGGTGACTGGGTTCGAAGAGCACTGAGAGCTTTATTGCCTGCAAAAGAGGATTTCGTCCTGACAAAGGGCTTAATTACGCCCTTGGAGCTGTGAGGACAGGAGGACACGGTGATGTCGCAATTTTGAATTTCGCGCCTCGACCACATTCCCCCGACTTTGAATTGCAACCGACTGTTCTATGTGTTTCGGCCCGACCAACCTAACCTATACCTATAAAAGCTTATATTGTTGCCTACAACTTGGAATCGTATCCTGTTTCAAGATTAGCATTAAGTGCATAGAAGCAGACGTTATGTGCAGTAAGCTTAGATACAGTTATCTATTTTAACACTATGTACATTCGGAAAGTTTTACCTAGCTTACACCTTAGAACCTTATTTACACCTAATTCTGATATCTACACATTTACATTCAATCCTTACACCTGGAACTTTACTCCTTTTAATGGATTACACCTGAGGACCTAATTCTTATATATGTGCACATTTATTAAAGCCTTTATTTCTTGTTCTATGGAATAGTTGGAGAAAAGAGAAAAGAGAAAAATAATAATGAATATTAAGACTTGAAGTTATCACAACCTTGAGGTTATGGGGTTATTATTCATTATGGATATCGTCCACAATATAACCTTCGTCACTTCAAAGAAAGAGAAAAATATTGAAATATTCAAGAGAATATTGTATATAGTGTCATAGCCGATTACGACTGTGGGTGAATCTTCAGACCTCAACGTTTTGTGTTGTCCAAAGAGCATACCACACAAACGAGGATTGAGGTAGTTTGTGATTGCTTTCCTCCCTGAGCTAACAGAAATGCATTAGTATGCCAAGCCTACCGAAACTAATTCTGAAAATCTATACTCCCTTGTTCACTGTCACCACTATACAGACTAACTGACACCATTATTACTATATACATTATATCTAACAGCGTAGGTGAGTGTGTATAAAATCTACATATTTGTGTATACAATTTGTACAATACACCTCTGACCTGTGATAGGGAAGTGATAGCTTTGAGCGGTAGCAAGTATATGTTCAATCAGATTAGATAAGCAACGCTCTTCTGGCCCCTCTCTGTAAGAGTGATCGATTGGAGTAGCCAGCAAAAAGCTCTGTTCTCTACTCTACTGTGGCTTGGAACCCACCTAAAATTGTAGGTGCACCATGTTCTCCATAACATGGCTAAAACGGCGAGGTGGAACTACCCACCAATAAAAGCCAAACGCATTTACTTTTCAGTCAATTTTCTGTTTACCGAGCTACTTTCTAAGTGCAAGCAGAAATGTGGAAAGAATTCCAAGCGGAAATCGACATTTGGGAAGCAGCACAGAAATATTGATGTAGCCCCATTTTTATCACATTATCACACATTTTTATTGTAACACCCGGTCGTTATTCTTTGTTCTATTGAATAGTTGGAGAGAAGAGAAAAAAAAGGTTGAATATTGGTTCAGAGCTAAATCCTATAAATTTATTATTACTGCAGTAAATAAACTTTGATTCTTACCTGCACATCTTGCCCGTATTCGAATTCATCAGAACCTTTCGCTAGGAAACATTATGTGAAGCATATATTACTTTTTTAAAGAAAAAATAATTATAAAAAATAAATATAGTAAAAATATTACTAAAAAATAATTATAGTACATAGCTGATTTTGTTTTTTTTTCTAACAAGTTTTAGTGCGGTAGTTTATTTTGTAGAGTTTTTTGTAATAATTTTTGGCAAATAAATAAATTCATTCAATTCAATTCAAATATGGTAAATGACCTAACAGCTGGAAACCTATATGAAGAAGCGAAGAGTCTAACGATAAATGTTCATGTTCAAAATACTGAAATCTGTTGTAAATTAAAAAAAAAAAACAAATCATGATAATCTAGTTGTGAATTATGGGTTTCTCAAGACAAAGGTTGAATATCTTGATTCTTATTCAAGGCATATGAATATTCAAATATTTATTTGATTCATTCAATTAAAACTTCATCAATAAGATATTTAAGATTATATATTGTTACGGGTTCTATGTCTAAAATAACGCTGGCAACACTTAAATTTATCACTCGCACTTTATTTACACAAATCACACTGTTCAGTAGTTTCTTACACAAAAATAAGCAATTGAAAACCGATAAAACGATATTGTTCAACTGATAATGAGTTTCCAATAAACTGAACAAAAGTCAATCACTAAATGTCAAAAGGCCGATCTAATATTAAATAATAACTGTACAATAAACTGTCCAATAATATTCAAAAAGAAACGTTGAAAAAGAACACTTAACTTACAGCACTAGTCCATAATACAACAAAAACTATTTAGCAGCTCACTGGTATGAATTAAACAGGAAAAAGAATTATCTCTATAGTCACTGAGAAAGAATTATCACTATATATAGACACAATATAGAACTGACGAATTTTCAGACAACTGAACTCATTTACACAAATGCGTTCGCCTTAAATAGGTTTTTCAAATATCAAGCAATTTCTACATTTTTCTATCATCTTCTAAATAAATAAACTAGCACTTTCTACAATATTCGAAAAGATTCAATTAATGTCTAATCAAACAACTAGAACATTCTACAAATTACCAAGTAAACACTATAAAAGTGTCAAAAGCACAGTAATTAATTGCTTAAAAGTAAACATTTACATAGCAGATAACGCCAAGAACCACTGTGCCTTCTTCCTCTCCATTAACCCCAATTTCATATTCGCTACAATATCAATGAATTGACAAATAATCAAATTTGTAAGAGGGATTGTAAAAAATACTCTCCATGAAAGCCCAAACTATTGGATTGTAGGGTAATAAGAATTATTATTTTTTAAAGAGGAGAAAATCTACCCAAGTATGGTTTCCCATGTGACCGGTAGCAAAAAAAAATTAAAGGAGGAAATATGGAGGAAAATGTATTTTGAAGATGACAGGAAATCAAAAATAGGAATAAAAAAATATCTAAACTGTCTGAAGATTAAGTCAAGTCCTCTAATAAGACAATTAAGATTCCATATCAATGAATCGTGGAATCAAATCAGAACGAGATACAATCAAAATACTCTCCGAACTAGTGGACCGTCTAGTTACTACTGAAACTATTCCGCAGTCCAAACTATTGGACAGTAGATCCAATAACGGATGGCATGAGAGAGGGTGATTTCGTTTAACGGTTATTTTTATTGTAGCTATGCTCTAGAAAAGACAGACAAGTATGTAAGAGGGAAGGAGATTTAATAATGAGGAACAAAGAGCACACGAACGAGTCTCCTCAAAAGGGTGTGGTAGATTTTCATGAAAAATTGACATGAAAATGAAAAGAAAGAAAATATATTTTTCCGATGAAATAGTGTGTTTTGGAAAAAGTATAAATGCCCGTATTTATGAATGTTCTTTCAATGTCTCTTGAATCGAGTGACTCTTGAAATATCTAATTAAATACATGACATTTCAAGAGTCCCTCGACTCAACATTTCAAGAGTCCTTCGAGTCAACATTCCAAGAGTCCCTCGAGTCAACATTTCAAGAGTCCCCCGAGTCACCATTTCAAGAGTCCCTGGAGTCGACATTTCAAGAGTCCCCCGAGTCACCATTTCAAGAGTACCTTGAGTCAACATTTCAAGAGTCTCTCGAGTCAAAATTTAAAGAGACCCTCGAGTCAACATTTCAAGATTCCCTCGAGTCAAAATTTCAAGAGTCCTTTGAGTCAACATTTCAAAATTCCCTTGAGTCAACATTTCAAGAGTCCCCCGAGTCACCATTTCAAGAGTCCCTCGAGTCAACATTTTAAGAGACCCTCGAGTCAACATTTCAAGATTCCCTCTAGTCAAAATTTCAAGAGTCCTTCGAGTCAACATTTCAAGATTCCCTCGAGTCAACATTTCAAGAGTCCCCCGAGTCAACATTTCAATAGTCATTCAAGTCAAAATTTCAAGAGTCCCTCGAGTCAACATTTCAAGAGTCCCCCGAGTCACCATTTCAAGGGTCCCTTGAGTCAAGAGACACTAAAGAACGTTCATAAATACGCCCTAAACGTTTGAGCGTAGATCTATCTTTCAAAGGAAATCGGTCCTCACTAATTGGGTTAATTTTCATTTTCCGGATGAAAATTGACCGTTACCAGTTCAGTTTTTCAAAGAGTTTTCCTTTCTGGTGGGGGGGGGGGGGGAGTAGCACGTTTCCTTACAAACAAATCGATCGTCTAATGGTGAGTATCGTGCCACATTTCCCGGGAAAATACTTGATAAAGGGACACAAATTGTGATTGGTGCACCCGGGAAAATCGAGAAAAACAGCGCCACTCTTCGTTGTGTCTTGTTCAAGAGAGTTTTCTTTACGGGAATGAAAAATTTCATCACGCTGTGAAGTGCTGTTACACTAAGGTATTATGACTACACCATCTAGATTGCAATTTCGGAAAATGTCGTCGGTTTCGAAAAATATTTTGCGAAAAAAATGCGATTGTTTTTGGCTTGAGTACAATAACATTTATACAAAGCTAGATTAGAAAGGAATGCTTCGACCAGGAAAAGATTAGCTCTGTTGTTTGAGTTTTTAACAGCAGTATCTGGGGAATCGTGATTAAAAACTGATGAAACCAACGGATTTCCCCTTTGTTCTTGTTAAAACGCTCACAGGGCTGTTTGTTCAAGTTTGTGCACGGAATTATTTTTTGTTAAATGTAAAAAACTTTGAAACTTATAAATATTGTTCTTTTTCTGCACCTGGAATTTCGACTCCCTTTTTTATTTTGGGATTGAAGGAGGAGAGGAAGGAGAATGAGGAGAAGAAATGACACGAAAAAGAAGGAGGGAAGAAGGAGGGAGGAGAGAAAGAAATAGCGATAAGAAGAAGAATAAAATGAAGAAAGATAGGAAGATGGATGAGAGTGAGAAGAAGAAGGGGAAGAAGAGGAAGGAGAAGAGGAAGAAGGGGAAGAAAAAGATGGAGGATATAGTGAAAAAGAAGAAGAAAAAGAAGAACAAAAATACGGAGAGGAAGAAAAAGGAGAAGGAGACGTACAAAAATAAGAAAATGGAGAAGAAGAAAAGGAGGAAGGAGAAGAACAAGAACAAAAACAAGTAGATGGAGAAGATACAAAGGGGAAGAGAGATAAGAAAATTAAATGGAGAGACCATTAAATTAAATTTGTGAACACGTTCTAGATGAAAACCGGTTCAATTGAATCGGGCAACCTGCTTGTCCAGTCAGTAATTGATTTTAAATGCTTTTACAGAAGTTCTGTTTTATTATATGGGAGTTGAGATTCCATTCCAATCTGAAAAGTTCTTTTTCCTGGTAGCCTTTGATGAATCACGTATTGACAAAAACATTAATTGATTAATAATGTAATTGAATTAGTTGTCGTAGTTTGGAAGTGTAATCGATCCTGTAAAATCTCTTCCTGGCGGTTCGGAACCCACCTAAAATTGTAGGTTTAGTTCATCAATCACTATCATCCAACTCAATACCCACAAACAGGTCTCAGACCTGTGTGGGCTTCATCCTCAAAACAAATCTGAAGTAAATATCAATAATCCTATCATTCCAATTTAGGGTACTGCATTAAAAGCCAAAAGTATAGAATTGGATAATTACTTGAAATTGTATTTATCAATTGAATGTAGATGGAAATGAATATCGACTTCTCAATTTTTTTTTGAGGATGAAGCCAACCATTGTTAATAATTGTAATTTCCTTGGATTATTTCAACCATTAATATCAATTAGTTTGTTTAATTGAGTATTGAGTTGGATTAATGGAATTGTGAATATTGAGTTGGATAAGAGTACATTATTCTCCTTATATTGTAATAAAAAATAAACACTCAGGGTTCTAATTTATGGAATTGTGAATATTGAGTTGGATAAGAGTACATTATTCTCCTTATATTGTAATGAAAAATAAACATTCAGGGTTCTAATTTATATTTTGAATTACCTTCCAATATTTATATATTTAGTCTGTTTGCATAAGCTCTTTATGAAAAACTAATACTAATAGGGAACAAAGTGATAAAAGATTATTGCATTAGAACTTAGTTTTCTGATGAGATATTCATGAGTTGTGCTAGAAATATTTCTAATGATCACGTCGCTTCGATAAATTCATAATTGAAAACGTGAGCACTTCCCTTCCAGATGCATTGAATGCTTTCGCGCTATTACCCACATAGGCAAGCATCTGGACATAACTACGAAGGAGTTTATTCGACTCATAGCCTATTTATTTGGCTCCAAAATTGCACAATAATAATAATAATAATAATAATAATAATATAATATATATTGTTGTAGTTCAATAATAGTTTTGGACAAAAATGCTATCAAAAATGAATAGGAAGGAATATTGAGTAATGATATTCCTAATCCTAACCAATTAGTAATTATATTCCCAATCAATTTATTAATCATATTGGGTAGAACATTTTGACAATTTTTTCTACTAACATTTACATTGGTCAATTATTTAAACTTTCTCCGTAATGGTGAAGGTAATATTGTGGAAGACATCCATAATGAATAATAAGACGAAGTTGTCACAACCACATTTTTATTAAAAATAATGAACATGAAATTCACTCGGTTGATTTCTCGGTTGACCTTGACTGCATTTCAGTGAGCTTCATTTTATGATTCAATTCCAGTGTACTTGTGTATTGTTCTTCTTTGTTACTCTCTAGATGTTCACAGTTTTTAGTTCTTGATTTGATTCGTATTTTCGCTTGTTGCTCCTCCCACCAGTGGGCGTGACTTGTTATGGCCTTCAGCCAATCTCAAACCGTTAATGAAGGTCAGCCTATCCCTTAACCAATAGTATCATTCTGTGTTTAGTATATATTAAGGTACTAAATATTCAAGTTTTAGTTTGTCAAGTTTAGTTTTAGTTTAGTTAGTAGATAACTAGGTTGGTAAAAACGATTCCAATACTAGTTTAAACGATAAAATTTATTTCAACCAATACAATACAACTAACTTGTTTTCATCATAATTCTGGCTTATATTTTAATAACGGTACTTTCGTGTTTCTTGGTTGACCTTGACTGCATTTCATTGATTTATTAATTCTAGCCTATTTGTGTATTGTTTTTGTTTGTAACTTTCTATTTGTTCACGGTTTTTGGTTCTTGATTTTGACACTTATTTTTGCTTGTTGGTCCTCCCACCAGTGGGCGTGTCTTGTTTTGGCCTTCAGTCCTGATCAGAAAATGTTTTTTTCTCGTTAAATCCACACTCTTTTTCAACTTTATTTACTTTATTTATATTTTTAAAGTATTTACTTTCCATTGTGTGTTTTTTTTTTAATTTTTGTTAGATACTTTACCATTATCTTTAGATGATTACATCCATACATCCATTCATAATTCCTCCTCAAGAGCCTCTTTCTGTCTCAACTTTCTAGTCTGTACTTTATTTTGTCTCCATTTGTTTTTTGTCAACCTTTTTTCTCTGAAATTCCACACTAAACATTCTCCATAATTATTTCAAGTGTAATTATTTGCCACCAGATACAATCCCCACAATTGTAACATCCCAAATCAGCAACTCTATTTTCTCACTTTTGTATTGTGTTCAGATGGTTAGTTTATTTTGTCTTTATTTGTTTTTTGTCTCTATTTTGTCAGCCTATTTTGTCTCTGAAATTCCACAATAAACACGTCCTCCATAATTATTTCAAGTGTAATTATTTGCCACCAGATGCAATCCCCACAATTGTACCATTCCAAATCAGCAACTCTATTGTTTCACTTGTATTGTGTTTAGATGTTGCAGTAGCAGTCAGTCTGCATTTAAGCGGAGTGCAAGATTAATAGAATGTGGAGGTGGTTAAATTGTCGAACAGTACACTTTAGGAATACTAGAGGGAGCTGGACAATAATGATAATAATTAGTTCATTTACGGCTTGCAGTAAATCCCAGCTATAAATCGGCTTTGAATTCAGTTGGAGTTGGTGGACTGATGCTATAAATTGGGCTAGTTGGTTGGAGGAGGGGAAGTGGCTGGTTTAAGGGTTGGGAGGAAGATTTGCGGGGGTCGAAGGGGGTTTATGGGGGGTGAGGGATTTATAAGGGGGGTTACAGAGGGTTCAAGGGGAGGAAGAGAGGAGAAAGGAACAGCGCTTTTGGTAGCAATAACATAGGCAGTTGCTTTAAGTGTTCCAGAATCCTGATTCACAGTCCAGAAACCTAGCAACTGCTGTTGTAAACAAGCAAGCACAAACTACTGGGATGGCTGGAGGGGTTCCAGCGTTCCAGCTCTGTTTTATCGTGGGACATCAATCACGTGATCTCGCGGATTCGCTTGTCTGTTGTCTAAATTTCATGCGAGCTCTGTGTTTGTCTATCTGTGCGTTGGACACATACCCATGGTCAACAAAAGCTCGACGAAATTGATCATTTTCCTGGCAGTGTCGAGGTGAAATGAGTGTTGCAGTTCAGTATGTAGTCCAGTGAAATAATCGACTGCCAGAATCGATAGTCGATAGTCGGTCGATCTGTACCAAAACCAAAGCTAAACCTAACCTATCGACTATCGATTCTCTCAGTCGATTATTTCACTGGTCTACACGCAGCGGAATGGAGTTCGCCTGATGAAGTTCAAGTTGTTATATATGTGGTCGTGGGCAATTAATTTCGGGAAACTACGTTGATTATGCTTATCGTTTCTGTGTAGTGTAATCAAATTGTTGCAGTTTGTATCTACGTGATCTTTAGTGCATGGTTTACAGTATAAACAATGGGAGCCTGATTAATCGGGGAAAGGAGGATTTTGGATGAGGCTTTCATCAAAATTCCGAGTATGCAATCTTTTATATTAGATAGTCTACACTCTACTGTATGGAGTAGAAAATCTATTGTTTCATTTATTACTAGTTCATTCAATAGTTCACTTTAAATATTCACAATAGTATACTTATTAATATAACGTCAATGTTTTGGACGGTAACATATTCAAAATTTGTGAAGAGAGCAGTTTTGGACTTAAGTCTGTTGCGCCTCCACATTCATTGTAATTTTATCACAATAGATAAATAAATTAATATTCATTCATCTATTAATAGAGGGGTTGCACAAATCTATGCTGAAAACCGGTTAACGCTGAAAACATTGATTAATACCAATATTCTTAATAATGGGTAATTGTAATTAAAAGTGAAACTTCTAGTAAAACTTAGGTCCACATTGTTTCATAAATGATAACTTAGATGTCCAAAGAAGCACGAAAATCAGCCTATCGATTGAAAGTCACAGGCCAATGGAGGGAAGGCCTGTCTGGAACAGGCCATTGCACAATCACCAAAGCTGTTGCTCATAGCCCTGTGCTTGAAATGACTTCAGATGTCATGAGTATGGAGATGGTTTTCACTAAACCTTTTTCTGTTAAATTCTGCTCTAGAGAGGAGTGGAGGTCTGAGGAAGGGCCCTATATCAGGAGAGGTAGCCTTGTCTGGTACACAGACGGCTCTCTTATTGAAGGGAAATCTGGCTATGGGGTGTACAGTGAATCACCCAGAACAGAAATCTGTGCAAGTCTGGGACAATACTGTACTATCTTTCAAGCAGAAATTTGGGGCATCATGGCTTGTGCCAATATAGGCATTGCCAGACGCTATTGCGACAAGCATATAGTAATCTTGTCAGATTGTCAGGCAGCCCTCAAGGCTCTTGACTCTAATGAAATCAAATCAAAATTGGTGTGGGAGTGTCACAAAACACTCAGCAAGCTCGCAACACACAACTCTGTGCATCTTGGTTGGGTACCTGGCCATGTAGGCATAGGTGGCAACGAGTGTGCAGATGGGCTTGCTAAGCAAGGTTCTAGTAGGTCATTCTTTGGCCCAGAGCCAAGCTGTGGCATAAGCAAAACTACTGCCTTCCACACAATAAACAAATGGTCCAGGGACTTACATCACCAGCAATGGCAAGGTCACTCAGGCCAAGCACTTGGCAAAAGGCTGCTAGCAGACACAAGCTCCTACTTCACCAACTGGCTGGTGAGGCTGGGTAGAGGTCAGGTTAAGCAGCTAATTGCTCTGATAACTGGACATGGCCACTTCAGGAAACATCTCCACACAATCGGACTCAGAAATGAAAATCAGATGTGTAGGCTTTGCAATCAGTCTGAAGAGACTGCCAAGCATATCATACTGGATTGCGAGAGACTCGGGGCAAGGAGAATGGCTCTGTTTGGCTTTAAGCAACCAGGTGATGAATGGGACGTTAGCATAGGGAAGAAACTCCTGGATCTTGTAAAGGGCACAGGTATTGGTTTGCCTAACTAACGTACTAGGGACACACAATAAGCTTCGGTTGACGTGTGAGGATCTTTGAATCTTCTGGATCTTTGAATCCGTCCCTTCAAAACATAACATAACATAACATAGATGTCCAAAATTATCCCCCAAAAATCCCCATGAAATCCAACTTTGGTAAAATAGACAAAATCTAAAATGGCCGTCATGTTGAGGATCAAAATATCTATTTCGGCCAAAACTTGATTGCACTAATTCAAAGATCAGGCGATACATGATTATGCTAACAGTAGGCCTGTTTTATTTATATAATTTAATATGAAAATGCTATACTTGGATAGCATCAACAATTCCCAGAACTTCGTGACATCACACAATAAATTTGTATCTAATATTATTTTGTATCATTGAATCAGACCCTAGCGAGAAAAAGAACACTTAACTTACATAGCACTAGTCCATAATACAACAAAAACTATTTAGCAGCTCACTGGTATGAATTAAACAGGAAAAAGAATTATCTCTATAGTCACTGAGAAAGAATTATCACTATATATAGACACAATATAGAACTGACACAACTTGTTTATCACAAGGAATTTCAAAGACAACTGAACTAATTTACAAATGCGTTCGCCTTAAATAGGTTTTTCAACAATCGAGCAATTTCTACATTTTTCGATACCATTCCATTAATGTCTAATCAAACAACGAGAACAAATTACTAAGTAAACACCATAAAAGTGTCAAAAGCTGAGTAAACATTTACATAGCAGATAACACCGAGAACCACTGTCCTTCTTTCTCTCTATTCACTCCAATTCAGATTCGCTACAGTATCATCGAATATGGTAATCAATATACTAGAACTGCATTAACTATTCCCAGAACTCCATGGTATCAAAGAATAGATATGTATCCAATCTGTGGATGTATCATTGAATCAGGGTCTACTAAGTGCTAAAGGTCAAAAGTGAATAATATATATACTGTAGTGTGCACACAATATCCAATGGTCACTCTATAATCTTTATCATCTGTCAAGAGGTGTCATAGAGCGAGTGTCATCAAGTTCTGAGTGCCATTAAGGGCATGTCCAACAGGGCTTTGAATTTCTATTTCGAGGCATGGCTCTGGCACAACCTTCGTCCTAGTTTGACTAATAATATCATGAACTTGACATCACACAATTGATCAGATGCAGTGCTGAGTTCAAGTCGGCACCTGTTGCATGTAGTGAGCGTCTACCATGTTCAATGCTGCTAGTAATGGCTGACATTTCAGCTCTATATAGTCATGAAGGTTCACAAGAGTTCTCCGAAATGTAGACATCATGTTCTATTCGTACGGGAAGGCTGAATCTAGGTTTGAATGCACAAAAAATGTTAGATTTGTTGAACTTCTATCAAGCATTCAGTTGGATTGTCAATTCATTCAATAGCTCAGTTGCCTTCAGTTGGATAAAGTTTGTATTTGAAGTAGAATTCATTCATTGCCATACCATATACCAAATATATTTTCATAATATTTACTTATAAGACTTAAATATTTATATATTCAATTATACATAATAAACATACTCAACAATTGAGATCACCCCAATCAAAACAGTTGCCTTCAGTTGGATAAAGTTTGTATTTGAAGTAGAATTCATTCATTGCCATACCATATACAAAATATACATAATATATTTTCATAATATTTACTTATAAGACTTAAATATTTATATATTCAATTATACATAATAAACATACTCAACAATTGAGATCACCCCAATCAAAACAGTTGCCTTCAGTTGGATAAAGTTTGTATTTGAAGTAGAATTCATCCATTGCCATACCATATACAAAATATGCATAATATATTTTCATAATATTTCCTTTTTATACTTAAATATTTATATATTTAATTATACATAATAAACATACTCAACAATTGAGATCACCCAAATCAAAACAATACAGAAAATATCAATAGGAGTGAAATCATGATGAAGTAAATCATAACCTACTGGGAAGTCATTTACTGTGAGTAAGACGTAAACCAGGCTATATGGGACTATAGAGTAAGATACAATTATAAATAAAATTTGTATCTATTTTTTTGAGGATAAAGCCCACATAGGTCTGAGACCTGTGCGTGGGTAATGAGTTGGATGATGGTGATTTATGAGTTGGACCTACAGTTTTAGGTGGGTTCCGAATCACCGGGAAGTGATTTTCAGCATAGAACAGTGTCTTTTTTGCTGTCTAATTTATTGGTACGGTAATATTATAAGCGAACGACCTTGATAAAAATTGTGTATCCGCTGATCTGATAATCGACAAATACAATGAGGAAGAAGTTGTATTCTCTTTGTAGTTGCATTATTTCTTGAATATTCTCTAATTATTTAAGTGATTGTTGATAAATTAAGTACTACAGTGTAACAAAGGAAAGGTGTATAAAATCTGGTATTAATTAGAATGATGGTTAGAAGGGAAATGATTGTAAAAATGATGTGTAAATGAATCAGATATTAGACTGACTAAACAATATAACATTATTTATTTATAAATCTCTCGCGTGAGTGGTTAAAATAATTATTTGTGTAACTAGTGAGCAAGGTAGCACTTTGCTGCAAAAGATAATTGCATTATGCACAAGTGCAGCAAAGTTACTTTGATCTCGAGTTACACTTTGAATTTTCCTACAGTTGTCACTCCTGGAGTGCGACAATGTAAAAGAGTGTAGGAATCAGCTGTTTTGCGTATTAAAACAAGTTCATAAATTTAATATTCTCTTTGTTGTGTAACTCCAGGAAAGCAATATTACAAACAACACATAGGTGGTAGATGATGATTAAATTGATTATTCAGGTTAGGTTAGGTCAGAAAACAAATAATGATATTCAAGGTTGAGAATCTGAGAAGTGCAGTTACATAAACGGTGAAGTTGGGACAAAATTCTTCCTCTTCATCCTAATAAAGATAATCGATTGACTAGTTGTCTTTATTAAAGACGGAATTAGGACTCTCGGTCCTCTCTTCCACTGAGAGCAGAAAAATAAAAAAAAGAGAAGATATTTGAAAACGTATAAAATACTGCTAAAAGAAGCAGTTTTTTTTTGTTTTGGATGTCGATTCAAACTTTAATTCAAATAAAGATAAGTGAATATTATTTATAAGGCCCTGGCAGACGTCTCAGGCCATTGATACATAAAATTGCATTTGAAAATTGATCTCCACGACTCGAAAAGGTTTGGCCTAAGTGAGTAAAAATATTAATTATTCTCGATTTAAATTGACTGCAAGTCATCGAATTTAGCATAAAAAGTTAATACTGTATTAACAACGCAGATCGTTATGGAACAAGAAAACCATGAATTAAATTTATTATTATGTGTTTACTTGAAAGATTTAATAATTTTCTCCTACAGTGACCCGAAAAAGTGCCTATTTTTGCACTAACTGTAGCACGCAAAATTCCTGCACCAGTGAGGGAAAGTAAATTCCAATGCGCGAAAGTACTTTTCCGCACTCCAGATTTGCAACCTAACAACACGAAATAGCGAGCATGTAATACGCAGTTTTCCTATTCTGCATTCAAAAATAGGTTGGCTACTGTGCTTCACCTACAAAATACAGTCAGCTGTAGTTGTTGTTGAAATCGATTTGATTTGAAGATAGGTTATGTGAGGAATTGTCAGGTTATGTATGTCCTGTTTTGTTCTGTTTAAATTACTTTATAGGCCTACATTACTGTAGGAAAAATTTAATGTGTAATTCGAGCGCAAATAATTGTTTCTGCACTCGAAGAACTGTTTCTCTCGATGCAGAAAAACCCCATTTTTCGCTCTAGTTACACAAATAGCTATTTACTATTATTATGTATAAGATGACTGACTAAAAAGATATTCTAGATTAAAAAGGTCACATATATATGATATTTTGGTTTGAATGAGAATTCCCGATTTCTGATGAATGATTTCGTAGACGTTGAACATGAGATTTGAAAATGAATCGATTTATTCCGCATTCTGAGTTATGAATGAATGTCATTGTGTATCTTGAAGCACTCCTGACCTACTTCGGCTGCAATGAGCACGAACCGAAGAGCTTCATTTGCGTTTCCCCGTATTAATTGCTCGCCAACTCTAGAGAAGAGCCTAGATAATAGAGTGAGACGTGACTTGAGCGACATTTAAATGGGATTACATTCGGAATCCCCGCAAAATTGCACCTTCCCATGTAGATTGCTGCCGGTTTCGTCTAGAAATTAAAGTGTCAGCATTTATACAAATTGAGGGTTGTTGGAGTCATCCTATGAAAGATGATAATTGACCCATTTTTTTCTTTTTTCTGTATTGTCCTTTATAGCTAGCTGCCTCCAACCCTAGGTTCCACTTAATCATGACATAACAAACCTGCCAAGTCTGCGTTGCTTCATACCTGGAACCGTGTTTAATTTTCTTGCCGGCTATTATTTACTCACCCCTTTCCCCCCACCCTTAAAAACCCTCCTAACCCTCTCTCACTAGCAACCCCTCCCCTCCCACTCATAACCTTCAGCCCCCCTTAACACCATCTGCCAGGTCGTTTGCGTACGGTACTCACGCCTTAATTAAACTTTTTTCACAGTACCTTGCATCTCTATTTATTTTAATCTATTTTTTCCGCTTGGACACTGCAGTTTGTTTTGAGATTGAACAGGTCGATTTCCATTGCTACTAGGGTTGTGCGCTATAGAACTATCCAATGTCCCCTCGTAATGGAACTGGAGCGCTTTTCATCTCGTTCCTGTTTCCATTATTGGAAAATGACGTTCTTTTGTGCTCTACCTCTGGAATATTTTTGGTGTCAGTTTCTAGTTGAAATAGATGAAGCCACAATCAAATTTGTTTTTGGAGGATGAAGCCCACAGAGGTCTGAGACCTGTGCGTGGGTTATGAGTTGGATGATGGTGATTGATGAGTTGGACCTACAGTTTTAGGTGGGTTCCGAACCACCAGGAAGAGATTTTACAGGATGGATTAAACTTCCAAACTAAGACAACTAATTCAATTACATTATTAATCAATGTTTTTAGGTGGGTTCCGAAACACCGGGAAGTGATAATATAGATAGTTCTTTGAAATGAAGTTGATTCTGAAATGAAGTTGAATGTAGTAGAATGAAATTATAACCTAACCTAACGTAAAGCTATTACTGTTAACGTACTTTGGAAAAAACGTAACAAACAAACATAACTGAGACAAACGAATTCTGATAACAAGGAATTCTTTGATTAACATTGTTTCTCTTCTAAATTCACGTATTTTTTTTTAATTCTCTGTTCAAAAAGGATTCTTTGACCAGCATTTTGTCTCTTGTAAATTTGCTTATGCCCGTATTTATGAGCGTTCCTTCAATGTCTCATTATTCAAGGAACTCTTAAATGCCTCCTACATAAATATAGCTCCTCGAGTCAAGAGACACTGTTCATTAATACGGCCCTTAGTCTTTAAGTAGTTCTCAGTTTTATGGAATCTACATTGATGATTTAATTCTAATGTGGTGATTAGAAAAAATATTTCCAGTTTTATTAAAAAAAAATTCAAATTATCATGAAACTGTGATATATCGTCGTGGAATTGTGAGTTCAAATGAAATCTAAATTATTCCCAAATTAATTCTACTATTTTTTAAATGAAAAACCCTTTCTAATAGAAAAAATTGTAACTTTTTTTAAATTTCGTAACAATAATTACCAAATATACCATATTGTATATAGTATACTACCAAATTTAGTATATCATCAAATATACTATATTGTATTTTAATTACTGGAATTTCTTTTAAAAGTTTTTATTTCCTACTATTTATAAAAATACAGGACAGTTTGATATTTTATTTTTTTTCTGATTTACAAGTTGATAATTTCCACTGGGTCTGATAAGACCGTAGTGGTACAAAACAAATTAAATAATACAATACTAGTGTACAGAATATACAGTCATGTATGAGTAACTATATAATTGATATATCAGTTAGAGAATAAAAAAGAAAGAAAAAAATAATCTAGAAAAAAAGAACCATGCATAATAATAAATAATCTTGAGAAAAGGAACAACGCAATTAATATATGAGGTATAGGTAATTCTTTATTCCTTATTGAAGAAGAGACAAAAATAAAATAAAATAACAATATGAAGAAAGACAACTTTTCCTTGTTTCTTTTAGCATGCATCTCCAATCCAAATAAACATCTAATAGGCTGAACCTTGCTGTTCGTAATTAATACTTTGCAAGAATTTCAAGATAATGAATGAATACGTGACTATAGTACCACACTATAGTATACTTTGTGTACTATGATATAGTACTATACTATATGATGAGCCCCTTAGTGGTACAAAACAAATTGAATAATACAATACTAGTCTACAGAATAGTATTGTATTAGCATGTACTATACTAAAGTCAGGTGACTATACTACCTTAACTGCAGTCACTTTCTGAATTCTCCAAAAATTGTACATTATATTTCCAGTTGTAGATCAAGAATGACAGCATAGCTTTGATCCAATAATTAAGGATATTGTTCCCAATAAGTTTTCCAGAATAAAAATCCTAAAATTTTATGAATGATTTTCAATTTTTTCCCCCAATATCGCATTAAAAAACAATTAATTGTCTGTTACTACTAACTGCTAATAATGAATGTTCCTACAATATATGCTACTCATATGAAGACACAAGCACGTGCATATTATGAGATACAAATTGACGTGTTAGAGAGAAAGTGAGAGAGAGAGAGAGAGAGAGTGATTGGGTGATGGAAGGAGAGAGGGTGGGGAAGAAAGAGAGCAAGAGAGAAAGGGGATGAGAGAGAGCAAGTGAAAGGGTGGAGAAGAGAGAGAGCATGTGTGAGGGTGGGGGAAGAGAGAGAGAGTGAGAGATTGAGAAAGTGTGAGAGAGAGTGACAGTGAGTGAGATAGATAGAGGGAGTTTGAGGGGGGGGGGTGAACACTCCACGCTTGAAACGAAACGGAATTTGCATATTACACATCATACGTAACACTTAACGAAATCTGATATACTCCAACCAGCGCGTCAGCCTCTGCGCTTCATAATGAATCAATTACGTTCGTATTCCACCTGGATTATTATCTGCAATCCCCTTGTTCCATTCAATTCAATGAAGATTTAACAATGTTATTCAAAATCTGCGATGAACCTTCAAATTAGCCGGTATTGTTTTTGATTTGAATTTCTGAGAATTGTTCATCCCTATTGGTTGATCGATAGTAACTAATTATTTTAATTGTATATTCGGAAACGTGAACTGATATTGCTGTCTCATATGCATTTGAGGCTCTTGTGAATGAATAGAATATTCATTTATTCAACACAGCCTACATAAAGAGCATTGCACATTTTTATATCGTAAATAATATTAATCACAATCATAAAAACTTACAACTAAACATTTTAATTTGGCGGCTCTGGTAGCGCAGTTGGATGGAGCGCTTATCTGTGATAAGATAAGACTCTGGCTGGCTTCGTTTCCAACAGCTTTCGGTTCGAATCTCATTCAGCCATGGATGTTTCTCATCATTCACTCATCAACCTCATTGCCCACGCACAAGTCTCCTGACTCATGTGGACATCCCCCGCAATAAAATTTCAAATATTTTCACAATTAGTGGGTATCCTATAATAAATTTACATTTATTTCCCTCGTGTGTATCTATAATATTGTATTTATAATACAATAAACAAGAAATAAGAGTCCGAATCGAAAAAGCAAGGTCAGCTTTCAATCAAATGTCGAAAATCTTCAAAACACACAATTTGAGGTTGGACTTGAAGATCAGACTCCTTCGATGCTACATATTTTCTATCTTATTGCATAGAGTGGAGTCTTGGACCTTGACTGAAGCAACAGCAAAGAAACTGGAAGCGTTTGAGATGTGTCTTGCAGAAGGATCCTTGAAATATCTTGGATGGAAAAAACAGCGAACATCAAACAAACATCAGTTTTTGGTCCTCCAAAAACTTGATAAGGAAACCGAAATAATATTCACACCATAAAAAGGAGAAAATTAGAATATTTAGGACTTATCTCCAGGAATAGAACAAAGTACTGTTTGCGAAAATGCATTTTGCAAGGGAAAGTCCAGGGCAGAAGAGGTGTAGGAAGAAGACGCACATCCTGGTTAAGAAGCCTGAGGACCTGGTTTGAAGCATCCACCGGACTTTTTAAATCAGCAGCTAACAAAATTATGATTGCCAACATGCAATAGCGGATAGGCACCAGAAGAAGAAGAATACTTTAGTGAATATGAAAATGGAGAGAAAGTGAAAAAAGAAGGAACAGTGGTTCTCGGTGTTATCTGCTATATAAATGTTTACTTCTAAGCAATTAATTACTCTGCTTTTGACACTTTTATGGTGTTTACTTGAAATGAAATTTGTTTATTGGCAGAAACAAAACTTTTACAAACAATCTTAGAAAATACGAAATGAGCAATATAATAATTATAAATATGACAAGATAAAAAATAATATTACAAAATAAAATAAATAACTTGGACCTTTGTAGAATGTTCTAGTTGTTTGATTAGAAATTAATGAAGTCTTATCGAATATTGTGGAAAGTGCGAAGGTCTTTCATTGTTTATTTTAGAATTCGGTAGAAGTTGATAGAAAAATCAAGAGATATCTCAATTATGGAAAATTATAGAAAAAGAGAGAGACTTTTGTAAATGAGTTCAACTGTTCTACGTTGATAAGTGGCAGTAGTGACAGTTCCCGTTAATACAGACAGTGCAATCCCGTTGGCGCTATTACAAACCATCTAATGAACTTTCGTTGTCTGTAGTGATAATTCTTTTGACAGTTCTATTGTTATAATTCTTTTTCCTATTACTGTATTACAGACTTGTGCTACGTAAGTTAATTGTTCTTCCTCGACGTTTCTTTCTGAATATTATTGGACAGTTTATTGTACAGTTATTATTTAATATTAGATCGGCCTTTTATCTTTTAGTGATTGATTTTTGACAGTTTATTGAAATCTCTTTATTAGTTGAACAATATCGATTTATCTGTTTTTAATTGCTTATCTTTCTGTGAGACATTACTGATCAGTGAGTGTTGTGATTATTTGTCTAAATAAAGTGCGAGTGATAAATTTAAGTGTTGCCAGCGTTATTTTAGACATAGAACCCGTAACAATACAAAAAAAAAAACAATCTACAATACATTCTATTCAAAAAGCACCAAGCGACAGCTAAAAAATTGGTAGGAAGAAGTGAGTGGGGGCCAATCTCGCCAAAAAGGTTGACAAATTCCCATTTGACCCCTCGTCAAAAAAAATAAAAATTCAGAAAAAATTCTGGGATCGTTCTTGATTCCTTATGGCGAGTATATTGAGAGACTTTTCATTGGACAATTATTTGTGTCTCCGAGATTTATGTTAATTTTTTACACGAGAATTTTTATTGGAAAATTTTTCGAATCTTCGAGATTCTGTCAACTTTGTACCCTGCACTGCTTGAAGTAATCCGAAGCTGGGTAATATTTTGGCAGCCATTAGAACAGTAATCCTGTAAAATCTGTCTAACAACGCCGGAGATTGTAAAGAAGTAGTGATGAGCTTTTAACTCTGTAATGAACGGTAATGAGGTTGCATCGCATCGCTGGGAGGGGTTGGGTTAGGTTAGGGGGTTGGGAGGCCCGAGGGTAGCGATGGCAGTGACAAAACTGGGAAGTTGTGTGCAAGAGAGTAAGTGTGTGTGAGGGAGGGAGTAAGTGAGAGGGAGATAGATTAAGTCTTCTTAGTTGGAGAGGAAAAGATAGAAGAAACTAAGGAAGGAAGAGGAAGCTGAGTGTTTAATCGTTGTCCGTTTCCCCTCTCATATTTTTCCTTGCACTCTGATGCTATCAATGACAAGGGGGTGAAGCGAAACGTTTTGTGATGGAGAAGAAGGAGGAGATGGAGAAGAAGGAGGAGATGGAGAAGAAGAAGAAGATGGAGAAGACAGGAGAAAAAAAGATGGAAGAAGAAGAAGAAGATAGGAGAAGCAAAAGAAGATGAAGAAGAGGGAGGAGGAAATGATGATGGAAAAGAAGAAGAAAGGGGAGAAGAAGAAAAAGAATAAGAAGGAAAGAATGAGGAGGAGAAGAAGGACGGAAAATATAAGAAGAAGATGCAGAAGGGGGGGGAGAAGAAGATGTAGAAGAGGGGGTGAGGAGAAGAAGAAGAAAGAAGTGGGAACATGAAAAGAAGAAAAAGAGGGAGAAGAAGAAGAAGAAGATGATGAATAAGAAGATGAGGTAGGACGTGGAAAAGAAGAAGGGGGAAAAGAAGAGGAAGAAGAAGAAGAAGTAGGAAGAAGAAGAGGGAATGTAAAGGAAAAGAAGAAAAAGAGGGACGATAAAAGAGAAAAAGAAGAAGGAGGAGGAGGAGAAGAAGAAGAAGAAGAAGAATAAAAAGATGAAGATGGAAGAAGAATGAGGGAAAAATTAAGAGGAATAAGACAAAGAAGAAAAAACATTTAGAAGAAGATGTGGGAAGATGAAGGAGAAGCGGAAGAAGAAAAAGAAGAAGCAGTGAGAAAAAGATGGAGAAGGAGAAGAAGATAATGATGAAGATGGAGAAGAAGATGAAAGAAGAATGAGGAAAAAATTAAGAAAAAGAAGGAGGTAGAGAAGAAAAAGAGGAAGAAGAAAAATAAAAAGCAGGAAGAAAAAGATGGAGATTTGAAGGAGGAGGAGGAGGAGGAGGAGGAGGAGGAGAAAAATAAGAATGAAAAGCATGAAGAAAGAAATGTAGATGGTGAAGAAGAAGAAGAAAAAGGTGGAGAAGAAGATGGAGAACAAGAAGAATGAGGAGAAAAATGAAGAAGTAGTAGAAGAAAAAGACGAAGAAAAATAAGAGAGAGAAGATGACGAAGAAGAATTCGATGATGGTAAAGAAGAAGAAAGATAAATGAGGTGGCGGTGAGGAGGAAGAAGAAGTAGAAGAAGAAGAAGAAGAAGAAGAAAAAGAAGAACAAGAAGAAGAATTTGAAAGGGGGAAAAGCTATTAAGGAAGGATGTTTAATTAGGGATGGATGAAAAATTTCTGAGATTAACAGCGACGGAACAGGCGACTCCCTCATGATGGAATGGTGATAGAGGGAGAGAGTTGAATGAGAGGAGGAGGAGGAAGTGAGAGAGTCATCTTCCAAGTGGGAGAGAGAAAAAGAGGGAGCCAGTGTTGCCAAGACGAATCTCTGTTGGATGATAGGAACAATATTCTTGCCAACAATGAACCCTCGGAAACGTTTATTGGTATTGGACTTCCGGTTTGATTGCTTGTAACTTGAATATCTACTTGAATAGTTCCTCTTCATTTCTTGAAAATGATGCCCATGAGCCCGGAGACTTGTGCGTGGGTAATGAGGTGAATGGGTGAATGATGACACCTCATCCAAGGATCATATTCTTTTCAATCAGGCCTGATACTTTTAAATAGTCATCAAATGTTTCCTTTGAATATTGCTAAGGGTTCTATGTCTAAAATAACGCTGGCAACACTTAAATTTATCACTTTCACTTTATTAACACAAATAATTCACAAGTCACACTGTTCAGTAATTTCTTACACAAAAATAAGCAATTAAAAACAGATAACACGATATTGTTCAACTGATAATGAGTTTCAAATGAACTGTACACGAATCAATCACTAAATGTCAAAAGGCCGATCTAATATTAAATAATAACTGTACAATAAACTGTCCAATAATATTAAAAAAGAATCGTCGAGGAAGAACAATTAACTTACGTAGCACAAGTCCGTAATACAGTAATAGGAAAAAGAATTATCACTATAGAACTGTCAAAAGAATTATCACTACAGACAACGAAAGTTCATTAGATGGTTTGTAATAGCGCCAACGGGATTACACTGTCTGTATTAACGGGAACTTCACTACTGCCACTTATCAACGTAGAACAACAACTGAACTACTTAACTGTCACACTTGTTTATCACGACGAATTTCAAACAAGACTGAACTCATTTACAAGAGACTTCCCCTATTTATATGATTTTCCATAATTGAGATATCTCTGCATTTTTCTATCATCTTCTAAATAAATAAATAAAGAAACTAGCACTTTCTACAATATTCGTAAAGATTTCATTAATGTCTAATCAAACAACTAGAACATTCTACAAATTACCAAGTAAACACTATAAAAGTGTCAAAAGCAGAGTAATTAATTGCTTAAAAGTAAACATCTACATAGCAGATAACGCCAAGAACCACTGTGCCTTCTTCCTCTCTATTCACTCCAATTTCATATTCGCTACAATATTTTTGTGGATTTTATTTTCCGCAACCAAATTAGGCAAAATAATCCAAACTTGTTCAACTGTGTAGGTAAAAACGTTCAATGACAAAATAATCTTCATCTTCATAAAATCTTAAATTTTTAGTCTGTGTTAACCTCAATGTTTTTTGGACAATACATAATTATTCAAAATTTGTGAATGGAGCAGTTTTGGACTTGAGTCTGTTGCACCTTCACATTTGTCACAATAAATAAATAATTATTGATGGAAATTTGATAATACCTTTTTTTCTATTGAGGACGTCTGTATTCAAATAGAATACCTATACATTAATAATTAATAATAATACATTACATTAATAATTAATAATAATACATTACATTAATAGTTAATAATATACATTATACATTAATAATATACGTGTAATAGATCTTATAATTTTTTTAAGAATGAAGCATACATAGGTCTGAGACCTGTGTGTGGGTAATAAGTTGGATGATGGTGATTGAATGAGTTGGTCCTACAGTTTTAGGTGGGTTCCGAACCACCGGGAAGTGATTTTACAGCAGTTAGAACTCTAACTAAATCAATGTATTTGATAACTGATAGATTCTTGTAGATTTAGTATTAAATTAATGTAGATATTCTCGTTTCAAGAATGTCAATTGATATTTTAATAGAATAGTAATATAATTTTCAATTTTATTGTTTTAATTGATATTAAAATGAAAAAATTCTTTATTAGGCGGGTTAAAGAATATTACGTTTTTTTTGTCAGTCAACCTTGGCCAAATATAAATAATATAAAGTTCATATTGTACCATAATAACCATACTAATGAAGCACTAGAAAAAATACAAATTTTAGAAGTTGATTTACTTATTTATACTAGTTGAAAGTCATTACAAAACTTAATAAAAAGTAAAAAGAAGAAATTTGAAGATATAATGTTGTGAAAGTGATTGTAACCATGGTAACTAGTGTAGATTTTTAGCTCAAAAAACTCAAAATTATTTCAATTTTTTTTGGACAGGATAGTGCTTTGTTAAAATTGAAATCAAAAATAAATTCACGTTGCTTCAAAACTAACTTGTGAGATACGAGCCGAAATGGCTTAGTCTAAAATGAACGCTGCTGTGCAGAAGGGTCACTATAGTCTAGTGATTAAGGCGCCTGACAGGCAATTCGGAGATCCGCGGTTCGATTCCCGGTGGTGACCGATATTTTTGTGCAGTAGCGTTCATCGCTTTCCATCAGCTATTCAATGCTGTTGTCAATAACCTCCATTGTGGAAGTTTTCAGTCTTTAGAACAGCACTTTGAGGAATCCGAAATAAATAAATTCTGTTTATGTATATTTGTCAGTTTGTTAAAATGTCAGTTAATTCAAAACTAACTTGTAATTAAATATAGTTGTGAAACCAATTGCGAATGGGAATCAATCGTAGGAAAGCTACGTTGACTACGTACGGTAACTGCATAAATACATTGTTAATACCTTACATAAATACATTTCGTTATTCTTCACCAAACCTGTATACTCTTGAATAAATAGTGGGAATCTCATAATAGTTTTATTCAGATTTCTTCATCTGAAACGACTCTATAAATTAAAGTTTGATATTTGAAAATCACGATAACTTTTAAATTCAATAAACGCGCACTATAAATTTCGTGAAATACGTCTGTGTCTGATGTTGGTGAACTATAATAACCAATCAATTATTGTCATTCCACTGGTTTTTTGAGAATAATAGAAGAAATTGTAAAAAAGAAAAGCGTGCTCCTTTCTTCTTCGTATTGAAAAATAAATTCTGCTGGCGGCATCTGAAATTTTATCGTTGTTGAAACGAACTTTGTACAGCGCTTCAACGAAGCGTTAACAAATAATCGTTTTCCCGGAATTTTCCGATATTGGAAAAGGGTTGAGAAAATGGTGGAATGGAGGAAAGCGTGAAGAACGAGTGTAAAAGAGATGGACAAAAACGTTTCTGGTTTTCCGATTCAAGAATCTTTTCGCAATTGAACAATACAGAAAATTCTGCGACACCACGTTCTCCATCAAATGGAACTCTTTCAATTTAGTCTACAGAAAGTGTTTCAATGTTGAATTTTCTGCTCGATTTGCTCTCTAATAGAGCTGTAGTGTGTCTATGAGCTTTTCGTCCATTTTAAAATGATTCCGGTTCATTTGTTCTTCCAACAAAGAGATGCATATTTGGTTCCAGGAATGAATATTGTACAGATGAGTGAATCAATTGTTCAGATGCTACGTTTATTACCGTTTTGATGTGGGATCAGTTTGATTCGAATCTGGGTGTTGATTTTACAAATTCATACGGTTTTTATCGATTTTCAGAGCGTTTGATCGATGGTTTAATAAAGAACAAAGGAACATTTTACGATTGAATATTCAATTGAGATTTGAATATGGATTTACGATTCGTATACAAATTACAATCGTCAAATGAGTGAAATCATACAAAGTACAGAGTGACTCGCGGGAACCGTACGTTTTTCAAAGTAGTACAAAGTTAATTTACTTATTAATATTATTCAATTGATGAAGATATAAAGGTGAAAATAATATTTAATAAAACATTTTCCATTTGAAAAGAATTTTTGTCTTTTTCTGGTGTACTCATATCATATCCAATCTCTTTCTCTTATCTCGTCAATTTGGGAAATTATTCAAGATTAATAAGTGGGCGTTTCAATTATCTTTTTTTAATCAATTAATTTTAAAAATTGCTTGTGGGAATTTGCCAATGTTCCACTCACATCCACTCTAATAACGTCTGCAATTATCCTGTAATTGACATTTTCCTCAATCAAATTGATTAAAATACTAATTAAATAAATCAATTGAAATATAATCAAAATAATTTCTATTCAGATTAATGAAAATATCATCATAGTGGAAAAAGGCAATCAATTTTTAATTTATTCATATGATCTTCCAAGAATTGACATTTTTCCCACATTGATGAATATCAATTGGAAAATTAATGAAACCTCACTGGAAAGAGTGGACTGATCTATTTAGGATCCTTTCACATGATCATGTGTATAGATTTGACATCATTCTCAATATTATTATTATTATTATTCGATGTTTTTATTTGAAAATCTTGATAATTTGTTAAACATTTCGATTTTCTCAAAATGTGCTTGTACGAGCTGTTCCTCACTCCTCACTATCGAACTCCTGTCGACTCGACAGATCTGCAGTCGACTCCAGTCACTCAACAAAGTCCATTCACTCAACGTACTCAACTGCATAAGGCTCAAATGCGGGCCGCTTGGCACAGTTGGTTACAATATCGCAACTTCAGCTTGCTGTCGTTTAAGCGGTCGTGGGTTCGAATCCCGCTCCTCCGACCAGAATCTATGTGCAATCATTCACCTCTTTACCCACGCACAAGTCTCAGACTGATGTGGGCATCATCAGCAATAAAAAAAATATCATGCCCAATTCTTTTCAAATTCCAACAAATGTATCCAAAAACTGCTCCTTCAATAATTTAATATCTAGGTTGAGTGTAAAATGGGGCTATTTTATTTGGCCCTAACTCCACCCTTTTGTGTAAATGCATCACCTGGATGTTACAGTTTATTCATTATGCAAACATTCTTATTAATATCAGTAATCAAACTTTTAATAGTGTAATAGTAACAGTGAGAACGTTTCGTCTTGGATATATTTTTTCTTCCTTGAATTTAGGTGATGTCATTAATTTTCTTCTGTTGTCATGAGTCCGAGACTTGTGCGTGGTTAATGAGGTAGATGATTACACATAGATGCCAGACGGTGGAGCGGGATTTGAACCCACGACCACTTAAACGGCAGTAAGCTGAAGTTGCGACGCTCCAACCATCTGCGCTAAGCGTCCGGTTGTAAGGTTATAGTAAGTAGTTATATAAATTGTAGTTTTACTCAAATAAAGCTATCTGAATCTCAATCTGAATATTTCTGATACCAGAATAAGCTTGATTGATCTTTCCCGGTATTTTTCTAATTTTAAAGTTCTGTCCCATTATTAAATGACCTCAATCCAACAGTGAAGTGGAGCATTCTGACAGGATATCGATGAAATCTTCACTCACACTCTGAATTGCAAATCCAATTCGTAATAATGCAGTTTGTGTCAGAGAATGTAGCACACTTGTCTCCTGGGAAGTGTCACAGCCGGCCATAGCTGGCTACAGCCCGGGCTCCGAGGAGAGGTTATGTTTGTTTTCTCTACCCGACTGCGTTATGATCAAGTTTGACGGAGCTTAATATAATTTCAAGTTTGTAGCGAACAGATTTTCGCTCTCATCACTCTCTCTCTCTCTCTCTCTCTCTCTCTCTCTCTCTCTCTCACTCGCACTCTCTCTATTTCTCTTCTTTTTATGATATATTCTCTCTTATTCATTTTATCCTTGTCTCATCCACATATGGATCTCTTTCGATCTCTTTTCGAGATTACGTCTTGAAGACTCCGGTTAAGGAGCATAAGACGTGTCAGATCAACAATTATACAATATTACTAATCATATACATCAGTTACCATGATTACAATTTCATCGTAGTTCTTAATAGCTGAGGTGAGACATAATTTCGATCTGAAAGGAAATCTTGTACACTATAAAAAGCTTATCAACTGAATATTTTTTTTAATATTTCGATGTTTCCAAGACTATTTAGAAACTGTAGTACTATTATTTTCAGAAAGTTTCTATTCAGTTTCTATTTAGAATAGAAATCTTTTACACTATAAAAAGCTTCATCAACCGAATATTTTTTTCTAAATATTTCGATATTTCCAAGACTATTTGGAAACTGTAGTAGCTTGTTATAGAATTTCCTACCAATATAACTAGGTTATTTTCGAGTAACTTACTTGTGAATGTAGGCTATACCAAATATTTTGTGAACACCCAATTTTTCTATGCACGAGCCGCCGCTGCATTTATCAGACATCTGAAATCTAATTTGAGCAATCAGCCGTCTCGCAAATAGAAAACAGTCTTGTGAGATACAGAGTGACCTTTTGTGAAAACCAGATATAAAAATATAGACTTCCAAATTGAATATAGGGTTAGGTCTGATGACTGTGTTCAATTTTGCTATGGTGATTATCATTGCGTACATCGAGTATGTTCCTCTGTGCAAGCACCCTTATTCCTGGGCGTGAGTGTGAGGTCTTCTGTTCACAAGACTAGTAGTTTCATTAAAATGATTTATTGTCAGAATTAGGGAATTATTACCAGTATTATTATTATTACTACTATAATTATTATAGTATTATTATTGCCGACCTCACAGCCCAATGTCTGGTATGAAGAGTACATACGGATCATTGATGAAGTATTTACCCACTAAATATTATAAAAGTAGTTTCCTGATATTGTTTCTTAAGCTGCTAAGGTGCTCATATACATTTAGTCACACAATTACTATATAGTTACATTTTTGTGTTTTCTGTGTTTACAGTTAGTGTTTTTTATCTCACCTTTTTCTTACTTATCTCACATTATCATTACTATACCATATACACTAATTTTTTTCTATTATTTTTTTATTAATATTATTATTATTATACCATTGCTATTACTACTATAATTATTATTATACTATTATTATCAGTAGGGAAGTATTAACAGTATTATTATCAGTATCTAGAAGGTAGTTTTCCACTTCCTTATCTCCCAATATCTCCTTGTTTTTGTAGTATGAACGGCTTTGTTATTGTTTCATGTGTGAGAGTGAACTATCTTCACAAAATAGGATTCAGAGCTGTTGAGGGAGAATTGGAGAGCGGATTGATGAGAGGTTTAAGGGGGTGAGTGGGAGGGAAGGTTGAGTGGGAGGGGAGTTGGAGATGTAAATGGATTGTAGGTGGAATTTAAAACGATATAACGGCCTTTGACGGCAGAAATAGGATCCTAATTAACAATATGTCGAAGCAAACCCTATTGAAGACCGATGTTGTGGGTTCTTGTGCCTATCTCCATTATCATCGTCTCTCACTCGTTCTCTCTCTATTTCTATCACTCGCTCTATCTCTCTCTAGCTTTCTCTATTTTCCAGATGCTTTCACAACTTGAAGACTTCGATTCTGTTAATTTGAGGCAATGAGCTTTCCGCATCGGCTCAGTTCATCTACCTACAATCATAATTGACAAGTATAAACAAAATTTAAACTTCATATTCTACTTCAAAATTAGCTCTCTTCAAATACTTGACTTTGTCATTGCACTAATTAGTATTGCGCTGTGGTAGCGCAGTTGGTTGGAGCGCTTGTCTGTGATAAGATAAGGCTCTGGCTGGCGTCGTTTCCTGCAACCTTGGGTTCGAATCTCATTCAGTCATGGATGTTTCTCATCATTTACCCATTCATCTCATTACCCACGCACAAGTCTCCAGACTCATACATAAGCATCATCCGCAATTAAAATTTGCCTTTTCCAGGTGAAATTTTTGATTATACCTTGTGAAAATATATTTTATAATAAGAACTTATTTTCTATGAGCAATATATAATGATTCAATAAACAATTGATAAGAAAAAGAAGCAAGATAAAAAACAAAAATAAGTGGATGTAAAATGAAATTTATTAATAAGTGGCTAAAATAGATCACACGTTTGTGAGAGGCCAATACTAATAATGATAAGTTTGGCTTTCCCTTTTTAGTATAGTCCAGTAAATAAATTGACAAATTCGGAGATTAAATGACACCAAATTCTTTGAATATTATTCTTAAATGGCTCAATCAAAGCAAGCAATTGAAAATAATTGACAACAGAAATCTATGTTTTTAAAAGTTTGGTACATAAAATTCATCTTTAATTCCCGGGATTGTGAGGATGGGGGGGGGGGGGGCTTATGTATACGCCCATAGTTGCTTCAACTTTGTTGCTACCTTCCATCAAATACGGTATAAGATTTTTTCAAATTCAAATTTATTGAATTATGAAATCATTAAATGCAATAACTAAAATCATTTTTTATTAATTATATTTTAAAAGAAATAAAATTTATCCATTTTAATAAACAATTATTCAAAATTAAAAGTTATTATACAATTGAGAACAATGTACAATTTCTCATTACTAAGAGTAGACCTTAATATTAAACTTATTAAAATTCTTGCAATAGTAACTACCTAAATTTTATTTAATGCCAATATTGCTAAATTGATTAAAGTAACCTGATAAAAATCATCCATCATTTTGGGATTGAACTAACAACCTAGAGGCAATAATAAATTATATGTTATTATAACTATGAATGACGAATGAGGGTTAAATAGCTTCCTATAAAATTATAGAATATAATCTAATATTAAACTGACACTGTATTTCTTTTTAAATTATGATTTTATTCATTCGAAAATATAAAATAAACCACTCAATTGAACTCAAGCCACTGTCACTTGTTTGGTATTTTGCATTTAATATAGTTGGACCAGGAGGTAAAGAATACGCTTCAGAAATCCTGTTTTCAGACTAAGAAACTAAATTCTCTAAACGTCTAAGTCCGTGACAGTGAAACACATAATGTCTCAAACGTAACACCTTCCGTAAGGTAAATAATATGATAAGAGTATGGTATCCAATTGCATATTCTTCAAACTTCCAAGTCCGTGACAGTGTAACACATAATGCGACTAAAGTAACAATTTCTGTACGGTAATAGTAATATAAGCGCAGCATGGTGATGGAAGCTAGCAGAACAAAGATAAGTACAATAATGACTACATAACGTTGACGCGCTGGTAATTTCCAACAAGCAGCTCTCAGAATTTGCATAGTCAGCATTTCCAGAAGGGTTGTAATCTGTCGCAGAAATTTGAATAACAAATTGATATAAATACGATGTTGGTAGCGCGGATACGATAAATAAATTTGCGGGTGTCGAGTGAGCCAAGTGCTAAAGGCATCTCATTCGCTGCCCCACAATGGTGTCACGTGGTTGGCACTGCTGAACTACCGTTGTCTCTGAAACGGATTTTGGTTGGCAAAAGTGCTTGAACATGAGTTATGTCCGTTTAATTCGTTGCCTTGCTGGCCCTAAACGAAACAATTGCCAGTACTTGATACAGAACTCGTGTTAGAATTGCCAAAAATTGGTGGTGGCGAATATTGGAGAGCTTTCTTCGGGTTTGAAAAATCTGGCAAGTTCAGATTTTCCTGGATATTTTGAGTTAAGATCACTTGTATACCTCTTTCGATTGGTCAAGTGTTGAAGAATGAAATATTTCTTGTCCAAACTTTGCTGTTTTTGTAAATGCATAACTTAGGTCCTCACTGAGAGCTTTCTTCAAGTTTGAAAAATCTTGCAAATTTGCAAAGTTGTTTTTTTTTGGATAGTTTAAATAAGATTTAAGATCACTTGTACACCTCTCTTCATTGGTGAAGTGTTAAAGAGTGAATGCATTTTCGTCCAAATGTCCCTGTTTTTGTAAATTTATAACTTAGGTCCTCCTCTCTGAGAGAGTTTGTATATTTCATAAAGTCTGACAAGTTGTGTTTATTCTGATATTTTGAATAAGAGTTAAGATCACTTGTATAACAATCTCCATTGGCCAAGTGTTGAAAATTGGCTGAATTTTTATTAAGTGACCAAATTACGCTATTTTAGTGAATGAATAACTTAGATTCTTTCTAAGAACGTTTGTAGATTTTATAAAGTTTTGCAAGGTCAGTTTTTTCTGATAGTTTGAGTAAGATTTAAGATCACTTGCATAACTCTCTCCATTGGTCAAGTGTTCAAGAGTGGACAAATTTTGTTGTTTTATGTAAATTTGTTTTATGTAAATAACATCGTCTGAGTCTGCAATCTATTTAATGTTAATATTGTGAATATTTTCACTTACGACATGCAAAAATATTCAAATAAATAAGAATTTAACAAATAAAAAACAAAATTAATTTAGAATTTGTTAATCCATGACGAATTGCGAGTAGAATTGTAGCTATTCTCACAAATACGACATGCAGAACCAATTAAATAAATATGAAGTAGTAACTTTTCTTTCTTATTCGAGGAATAACATGTTATCTATCGGTCAGTGCTCGAAAACATGAGTTGGCTTGTAAAGACTGTTTTCAAGAATCTTCCCAATAGAAGTTAGCCTTCGGTTTTTTGTCAACACTTAATTTTCAGATCGTAGTTCCGCAATCAATATTTTTTAGCTTTCTTTGAAGTGGCGAAGGTGATTTTGTGGAAGATTTCCATAATTGACAATAAGACGAAGTTGTTACAACCACATTCATTAAAAATAGTGAGATACTAGTTTCGGTTGTTACACCATAATCAATCTCAATCAAACTAAAACTAAAGAGTAGCTTAATATATACTAAACACGGAATGGTACTAGAAAGTTCCTCTAATAGGCTGACCTTCATTCAATAAATAGGCTGACCTTCAATCAAACTAAAACTAAAGTAAAGAGTAGCTTAATATATACTAAACACGGAATGGTACTAGAAAGTTCCTCTAATAGGCTGACCTTCATTTGAAACTCTGTGATTGGCTGAAGGCCGTAACAACACACGCCCACTGGTAGGAGGATCAACAAGTCAAAATAATTGTCAAGATCAAGAACCACAAAACAGTGAACACATAGAAAGCAATAAACAAGAACAAAACATAAGTAGGCTAAAATTACAAAATATTTAATTAGAAAATTTAAGCTCACTGAAATGCACTTTATTTTAATAAGCGTAATTTATTACGCATTTACGTAATTTATTTTTTAGTTTAATTTATTTTAATATCAGCGTTATTTAATACGGGTACTGTTACATTGATGGCAGTTCAGTGAACTTTAATTCTCCCTGAAAGGCAGTCAAGGTCAACAGTGAAAAAATGAAAGTACCGTTATTAAAATGTAGGCCAGAATTATAATGAAACTGAGTTAGTTGTATTGAAGTGGTTCAATTTAGCTTCAATTTTGTAATTAAAAAATTGTTTAAAACAAGCTCACTTGTGTATTCTTGCTTGTTGCTTTCTATGTGTTCCCGATTTTTGATTATTGATTTTGACACTTATTTTTGCTTGTTGCTCCTCCCACCAATGGGCGTTTCTTGATTTGGCCTTCAGCCAATCACAGACCTTCAATGAAGGTTAGTTAGTATATTAGAGAGAAGCGCTTTCTCAGTCAATAGTATCATTCCGTGTTTAGTATACATTAAGTTACTTTGTACTTTAGTTTTAGTTTGTTTGAGATTGATAATGGTGTAACAACCAAAACTAGTATTTTACTGTTTTCAATAAATGTGGTTGTGACAACAGCTTCAAGCCTTATTATTCTTTATTTTTTAGCAAAGGACATATTGGATTTTCTACTATACTTCACTTACTTTGGTGTCGGTGTCACAAACTCACTTATCATGGACGTTCAATGTGAACATAAAGAATCCTTTCATCGTTCTTATGTATTAACTTTTCATGTGAAATTTAACGACTTGCAGTCAAATATTTGTTAAGAATAAGTATAATAACTCACTTTATCTGGCCGAGCGCTTTCGAATCTATGAGATCCATCTTCAGAGGCGTGGGTTCCTAGATCATCATGTCAGTTTTCTGGTTAGAAGTGTTTTGGTTTTTGTAAAATGTGATCAAAAAGTTTGTGAGATTTAAAATTTAGTTGTTCATTGAGAATGTTTTGTTTATTGTGTGTGGTGTGTTTGTATATTTCAAATTGTTCCAACGTGTTGAGTTCGTGTCCTTCAGATTTTATATGTATTTTATATGAACTCAACACCTTGGAACAATTTTAAATATACAAACACACCACACACAATAAACAAAACATTCTCAATAAACAGCTAAATTTTAAATCTCACAAACTTTTTGATCACATTTTACAAAAACCACAACACTTCTAACCAAAAAACTGACATGATGATCTAGGAACCCACGCCTCTGAAGATGGATCTCATAGATTCGAAAGCGCTCGGCCAGATTAAGTGAATTATTATACTCATTCTTAACAAATATTTGACTGCAAGTCGTTAAATTTCACATGAAAAGTTAATATTAACAACGCATTCCGTCATGGAACAAGAAATCCAGGAATTTAAGTTCTTATGTACTTCATCTTCTACATTTAAATTGAAATTTCTACTAAAATCTAGAAAAAAATTTCAAATTTTAGTTGTGTAAACTTTCTCAATGGTTGAGTTCAAATGTACATTACCGTTTATCGTTTAATGGAATTTTTTCGGGAACCAAAGCGTCTGATTGGTTCACTCAAATTTATAGACGCTTTAAAATTTGAATAGACCAATCAGACGCCTTAGTCTCTGGTAAAATTCTATTTACCGGTAAACGGTAAGGCTTCCATGTACTCAACCATTGTTTGGTATGTGATCTTCCCACATTATTTGTGACTACTCAAGTTTTTGAAAGAGTGCTATAACTTACTCACTGTTCCATATAACGGTTCAGAATACAGTCTAACCAATCACACTTCGAGTAAAAATAGAAATAAACGGTGATTGGTTGAGAAAAAAGAAGGGGCGGAGTCCTCTAGTTTATGCTGATGCTTTGGAGGTAAGAATATCAGTTGCGCCAGCAATTTCAAACGATCTCTCCACCTCACACCTTCCTTACCTTTTTATTTCTTTTTTGCCAATATTTCTTTCCACTTTGGACAGAGTTTGATTAATGCTGATCTAGTGAAAAGGCGTGGTTTTTTGCCACACCCGTTCAAGTTCATATTGGTTTTCCAATAAGTGGGTGCCACCTTGCATCCTCATCCTTCCACCCCCTCCCCCTTTTTTTTCCAACTTTCTCTTCTTTTTTCCTTTTCTTATTTTTCATCCTCCTCCTACTCCTTCCCACCACCACCACCTCCTGCTTCTCCTCCAACAACCTCCTCCTCCATCCTCTTCCCCAGAGGTCTTCAATCTTCATATTTTTTCAATTCCACTCTTCTCGTAATCATCATTTCAAGATGGCATACGTTGCTTTGAAGATTTATTTCGAAGTTTATTACGTTCACGTTCCTCTATGTCACAAATATTAGGCTCGTTTCTTCTTTATTTTTATTTTTAAAGCGTAAGTTTATTATTTTCAATGCGTGTTAGTCTGTTTGTGAATGTAGCATCGAAAAACATTTGTTTACTACTATACTCCTATTTCCAAATAAATTACAAATAATTTAGAAAGTAGTAGTTTTTGTTTTTACCTATTATTAATATGAGATAATTTTGAACGATTATTAATAGAATGAATTTTGTTGCTGAAATCAAGTTTTTAATATTGTTTGTAATCTGCAAAATTGTTTCTATAAGCTTTACTTCATTGTAAAGTGTTTGTTATTTTGTCAAAATAAAAATGATTGTATTTGATTTGACGTCTGTACTGATCTATGTTTAACATTAAACGTTATATTAATATTAATGCTAAACGATTTATATTAGCAAACGAATTTATTTTACAACACAGTAGTACAATGAAATGGGCATTCGTAACTTCTAGGATCTCTTTCAAAGGGTATTACGCATCTCTTTGTCACGTATATTTGGCTCCTTCTTTCTGTACTCATCTGTGATTAATATTAAAATTTAAAAAAATTACAAGTTCTTTTCAATTTATATTAGCAGAAAAATGTGTACAACCATGCAGTATAATGAAGATTATCAGCATTATTTTTTATGGATAGATGAAATTAACTCTTGTAATAACAACGTAGTAATCCTGCAAGTTGAAAAAAAATATTTCATAATCATATTATCCAAGATAAAGAGTGGTTAATAATTACATCACATAATATCATAACTTGACCTAGAATTGAAGGCATAGTTCGTGAATAATTTAAAAAGAAATCATTGTGAATAATAAGACGAAGTTGTTACAACCACATTCATTGAAAATAGTGAGATACTAGTTTCGGTTGCTACACTATTATCAATCTCAAACAAACTAAAACTAAAGTACAGAGTAGCTTAATATATACTAAACACTGAATGATTCTATTGGCTAAGGGGCAGGCTGACCTCCATTGAAGGTTTGTGATTGGCTGAAGGCAATAAAAAGTCACGCCCACTGGTGGGAGGAGCAACAAGCAAAAATAAGAATTAAAATCAAGAACCAAAAACCGTGAACATCTAGAAAGTAACAGAGAAGAATAATACACGGAAGGCTAGAATTTAAAAAATTGAAGCTCACTGAAATACAGTCAAGGTGAACCGATAAAATCACGAAAGTACCATTATTAAAATGTAGGTTGGAATTATGATGGCACTAAGTTAGTTGTATTGAATTGGTTAAAATAAATTTGATCATTTCAACTAGTAAGTTATCATATATCTTAGTTATAGGGATATTCTCAACTCTAAGCCAACTTTCATAAAATGCAAGTCTTATTTACCTGGATATAAATACATGTAAGAAATAAAATATAATTTCTCTTTGAGAATACAACTAGAATTTGTTATGTTTTTAATCTTAATTGTTCAATAGATAGATGAAGGTACTTTATTTAGGCTCGGGCCTTATAAGGTGACTAGAAACAAGCAAATAAAATAGACAATATTATAGAAGAGGAATAAGGAATGTGAAATAAGTTTATAAAAGCAACCCGTTAACTCCAATTTTGTTCCATTTAGAATTTTTTAATATTCCGCAATCTTTCGAACTGTAATATTTTTAAATTATTATTTATCGGGGAGCTCCAAGAATTTCCCCCCACAACGTCTAGGCAAGCATGAAAAGAGATTTGAGATGTATTAATCTAGAAATTCCAAGAAGTTCTCGACGTTATCAGCACATTTCTTGGAAGCAAATACTAGATCAGACATTTTGTAATTGAGTGGCTCTTCATTGCAACTCCATATATTTGTTCCATTCAGTGAATTTTTAATCTTTTGCAATCTTTCCAACATTTCGAATATTTTCAATTACTTCTCTTGGAAATTCAAAGTTTCTTTGTACATCGTCTATACAAGCATTTATTGCAAAGGGATTTGAGGTGCATTAATCTAGAAATTTCATGACATTCTTTCGCATATTTCTTGGAAACAAATACTAAATCAGACATTTTGTGCCTCTATATTGCAACTCCATATATTTGTTCCATTCAGTAAATTTTCAATCTTTTGCAATTTTTCGAGCTGTAATATTTTTGAATTATTTATCTGGGAGCTGCACGGTTTTTCCCAACAACGTCTAAACAAGCAGAGAGATTTAATTTCAATCTTTGAAACGTTTCCACGTGGAAATTTAAGGCTTCATCCCACAACGTCTTGACAAGCATTTATTGCAAGGGGATTTGAGGAGTATTAGCTTGATATTTCATGATATTCTTGATATTTCTCGACATGGTTCTCGGAAACAAATTCTAGGTCAGACATTCAGCACTAGCTGTCATATTGGAAACAGTCGTGCAATATTAAATATTTCCTTCCATCGTCTTAGATTTCCTTGCATCCTCTATTTCCATCCAATTTATTGAGTTCATCTTTATACATTTGAAAATATTCATTTTTAACATAAGGAATCATACTTACAAGACCTGAGTCCGTTCGTAGGTATGAATTACCATAATTAGATAAATCATATAAAAGATTACCTTATGAAAGAGATTATACTTATAGTAATGAAAGAGATTTCACAAAAAGAGATAAAGATAATGTCCTTATAATTACCAAAACTTTCAATGACACATCACCTATGAAAATGAAACTGAATGGATCGGGTTATAAATAATAAATAGAATAATAATAATAATAATTGAAAATGACTAATTTAGCCAGAGCACACACTGAAATTTCAAAAGTTCGTGCCATCGAGAGTAATTGACACTAACCTATTTCATGCATCACCAGTTAACATTTTATTGTTGTTCTTAGCCAGAGAAAAATGTTTTGCTTCAGTCTTAAAGGTCTGTCATGTAAGAGAGATTGAGGAATAATGTTTACTAAATACTAGTTGCAAATGTACCTGAATTGTCTGTCTCCTGGACACCATCAAGTTTGTCTGTGTCAGATTTGAAGTTGAAGTTATTTGGCGTGTATTTTTCTCGTATAGTGGAAAGGTTTTTATTCTTGTTTATGTAAATAATCAATTTTTTCAAAGTAATTGCCTTATTGTGAGGATATTAGCTTCTTGGAATAATGCTCTTGTCTTGGTTTACACAATGCTAAGTTTCTGAATGTCGTAAACATTATTTTTCTGAGTTTTACATGCTCCTCCCCAAACTCCCTTGCAACCTTTAAGAAAAGTTGCAGTAATGTGGCTTTCCAAACAAAGTGGCGACGGCCTTTATTTCGACCTTTTCCAAGAGTGGGAACAGTCTTTGATCATCTTGTAAGCCTTCCTCTTAATAAATTAGTCTTTTTTCAGTTTTGGCAGCCTTTCATCAGTCGTGGTCGATCCTGGTTTCTTTATAGTAATGAGCTTTTTTCCATTCGTGGTCTTTTATTTCTTTTTGGTAGTGTTTCCAAATCAGGGTTAATTATTCCATTTGAACTTAATTTATGTGACAATGATTGGAAGGGAAGTGATAGCCGTGAGCTGTAGCAGGTATCTTTTCAGTCAGATGAAGATAAGCTATGATCTCATGAGCCATCTTTGTAAGGGTGACCGATTGGATTTGCCAGCAAAAAATGACTGTTCTCTAATGAATAATAAGACTTGAAGTTGTCACGACAACTTTAATTAATTGAAAACTAGTTTGTTTGAGATTGATAATGGTGTAACAACCGAAACTAGTTTCTAACGGTTTTCAATATATGATTGTGGTTGTGACAACTTCAAGTCTTATTTTTCATTATGGATATCTCCCATTATATCACCTTAGTCACTACAAAGAAAGCACTGTAAAATCACTTCCCCGGTGGTTCGGAACACAGCTACAACTTTTGGTCCAACTCATAAATCACCATTATCCAATTCATAAACCCACGCACATGTCTCAGACGTATGTGGGCTTCATTCTCCAAAAATAAATGATTTTCTAAATGTTGTAAACTTTATTTTTGTAAGTTTTACATGCCCCTCCCCAAACTTATCCCATATTAAAATAACAATAATAATATCGTGTGACCTGGCTGGTTCAAGTCTGGTGTCAGAGTTAACAGGTCGCACCTGAATAAGTTCAGGGCCTTTGACGTGACTGTTTTTAGGCAGCCGGGACCGACAGCTTAACATGTAAATCTTAATCCCATATTGAAATACTGACAATACGAGAAGTATATTATTCTTGTAATTTTGGGGTTATTCTATGATAATCCTCTCCGAGATTTCCTCGCCTCGTCTTTGATAATCCTCTCCTTCTTCGCAGGTATTTCGCAGGTAGCCTGCTTCCACCTTGGACTTAGTCCGTATCGAATCGCCGGGAGAGACTTATTGCTTTCACGCCAAGCTTGATGTATGGCGGCTTCTTCCTATTTGTTACTTACTTCACCTCTCCACCCCCTCCCTTCATCGTTCATACCCCTCACAACCACCCCCCCCCCCACCATCTTCTCTAACCTACTTTCTGGGCAAGGGCGCACCCCCCTCCATTCAGCCACTTGCAATAACAATCTGTTATAACTTTTCATCGTATTTTATCTCCATCCGAGCACAGCGCTATCTATCTGTACGCCTTCCTACTAAGCTGCCTTTTCTCGTTAATTTTGCCAAGTGAAGTTGTTGCAATCTTCTTCTCTGTCTTCATCTTCTACCTCTCAATTTTCTTCGTTTTCGTTATCCTACTCCTTTTTTCTTTCTTTCGTTTCTTCTTTTTCTATTTTCTTATTCGTCTTCTCTTCCTTTTTCTCATTTCCTTCCACCTTTCCACCCCTTCTTGACTGATTCCTTCACCTTCTCTGCATTCTGCTCATTCTTCCCTTCCCCTTCACTTCAATGCTTTCCCTTTTACGTTTTTTATAGTTTCGTTTTACTAATACCTTTTCCTTTTTCTATATATTCGTCTATTCCTCTCCACCTTCAGCTCCTGTTTCTCTTCTTCCTTTTTTATCCTTTCTTTCTTCGTCTTTTCCTCTATATCGGATTCGCTTCGTCTTCTTTCTATGTATCTTCTAGTGCTTATTTTTATTCCCCAACTTGTCTTCCTATTCCATCTGTTTCCCCATCTTATTTTTACTTATTTTTTTTCTCTTCTCTTCAATTATTCCTCTTCTCTTTTCCTCTAAACGTCTTCTTCCTATCGTCTTCGTATTCAACAAGATAATCATTTTCTTGAAGTTGGCCTCCTCTTCTTTTTCTTTTTTTTGTTCTTCGTTATTTCCTCTCCTTCGGGTCCGCTTTTTTTCTTTTCCTATCTCTTCGTTTCCTATCTCTTCTACTGCAAATACTTTTTCCTTAGCTTTTCTTCCCATCCCTCCTTTCTTTTTCTAGATTTGTCCTTTTTTTCATAATTTTTCCTCATTAGACGTTTTAAATCGTCTTAATCATCAAAGTCATCATCACCTTCTTCTTCAACTTCACCTCCTCTTCTTCGGCTCCTCTTTCTCTTCTTTTCCTATTTCTTCTTCTGCGTTTCTTAATTTACTACTTTTCAATCTATTCCCAACTTTTTCTCTCACTTTTACTAGCTTTTTCTCTTCTCTTTATATCATTCCTCTCAGTAGACGTTTTCGTTATCGTTATCATCATCATCATCATCTTTTCCTTTATTCCCTTTCTCCTTTCTCCTATTATTCGTCCTTTTCTCTACTTTGGCTCCTTTTGCTTTTTTCTGCGTATAATGGATGTGAAACAATTAGGAATGGAAAGAGAAATAGTGAAAGAAGAATATCGTTCACTATTCTTTCACTATTTCTCTTTCCATTTCTAATTGTTCCATTCCTTTCCTAATTCCCAATTGTAATAAAAGAGAAATAGTGAAAGAATAGTGAAAGATATTCTTCTTTCACTATTTATTTTCCCATACCTAATTGTTTCACAGTCATTATAACTTGACTGATTTTTCTGTGCTTTCCACATTATTTTAGTGAAACAGACATAACCTAAGATTTCGATTAAGTTATAATTTAAAATTTTGTGAAAAGCAGTTTTGGGCAATAGCCTGTTGTATTCACATTGATTGTATGCTAGTTAAATGAATGAATAAAGAATAAAGAATGAAGAATTATTATTCATTTCAATAGACGTTTACGTCGTCTTCATTATCATCATCATTTTTATTATTGTTTTATTATTATTATCATTATTATTGCTATTGTTATTGTTATTGTTATTTTTATTATCATTATCATCGTGATTCGTCATCATCATCTTTTTCTTTTTCTGCTATTATCATCTTCGCACTCAGACATCTCCAGCTCTTCTATAGGAGTGATGCTACTCGCTACTGCATAATGAACAGCTTTCACGCGATTTCAATTTAGAGCAGCTGTGTTGTGCATTGACATTTATTAGTTAAATACCTCTCCACTCTAAAGCAGCGTACTGAGATTTGTGCATTGGTGTGTTTTGATCAACGAAATTGTAACGAGGTACTGCACTGAGAAGAGTTGCAAACACGAGGTGGAGGTGGAGCTGCACTTGAAATCTTGTTCACGCCGTTGGCTATGAGTGTTCATGGCATGTTGCAATAATTTTCTATAGACGAGTATTTCCTCCATTCGAGAAGTCGCTGAAAGCTTTTGAAATGGGATTTAGGAATAAGGAATTCTATAGTTTTGAAATCATTGTTGAAGTGTTCCTTCAATCTTTATAGTTCACTACTCTTGTAAATAATGGAACTTTCGAAGGTGGAGAGTTAATAGGTCAGGTTTTGAAACATCATTATCTTATCATCATCATCTTCATCATCATCATCATTATGAACGATGCACAGCGACATGCGTAGCATTATCATCTCCAAATTTGACTCAATATCTTTGTAACTAAGAGCCTTATTATACAGAGCAACTCTAGTCGCTGTCGCGCATCCAGCTGATCCTTTAAACGATCTCAACAATGCCAACGTATACAAAGTCATACACAATCATGTCTAGAGCCTTCGACTCAGAAACAGCTGAATTTTCAATCAAATTTAACCGACTGGTGTAATTTAGCCATGAAAGTCGCGTGCGACGGCGACTAAAGTGGCTCTGAGAGAGCCTAACTAGAGACTAACTTAGGCTCTTACTTCTTCAATGTTTCTGAAATTTTTGTGGATGATGTCAAATAAACAAACAAGTTTGAGAAATAACTAGAGTGATTAGATCGATTCTGCATAAATAGTTTAAATCTTTAAATGATCAACAGGATTGTTGTGTACTGATAAAATTTTCATTAGCTATGCTATACCATGTCTGTTGATTATTTATCATTTTCCGGTTGCTTGGCCTTGATTGATTTATTGAAATGAAATAAAATAAATATGTTCATTCATAAGAACATTGTACAATAGGCAGAAAACATTCAACTATTATAATGCAAATTAAATATATAATAAGATATAACCATTATGACCTTCAATATTTTTCGTGTTTGCTATAAATAATAATAATAATATCATGTGACCTGGCTGGCTCAGGTCTGGTGTCAGAGTTATCAGGTCGCACCTGAATAAGTTCAGGGCCTCTGACTTGACTTAACGACTGCTATAATGTTGATATATGTTTGTTCGTTTGGCTACCAGACGCATTCATGTTTTGTATATGTCTTGAATGAACAAATTGATAGATTGAGCCGTAGCAGGTATATGTTCAATCAGATAGAGATTACCTACGTTCTCGTGGGAACTCTTTGTAAGAGTGACCGATTAGATTGGCCAGCAAAAAGACACTGTTCTCTGCTGTAAAATCACTTCCCCGGTATGTTCTTGTTTATCCAGATTTGATTTATATAAAATATGGGAAGTGATAGCCGAGTGCTGTAGCAGGTATCTGTTCAATCAGAGATAAGCTATGAAACTCCTGGGTGCTCTTTGTAAGGGTGACCGATTAGATTGGCCAGCAAAAAAGACATGTTCTCTGCTATAAAATCACTTCCCGGTGGTTCGGAACCCACCTAAAACTGTAAGTCCAGCTCATCAATCACCATCATCTAACTCATTACCCTCGCACAGGTCTCAGACTTATGTGGGCTTCATCTTCAAAAAAATCATTCGATTATGCTTGTTTGATTAATAAATATGTGTTTTTTTTTAGATGACGATGACGCGGTGGTGAAGGGCTTGGTTACGAGTGAGGGCCTGTTCGACGGAACCATTTCGACGCAGCTGGACGACTACTTTGTGGAGCCGGTGTCGCGTTACGCGGACGCGTTTCCACGCACGCCCGCCGCCTTCCACACTGTCGTCTACCGTGGATCGGACGTGCGGTGGCCCCCAGCTGCAGGGTGCGCCTCTCATCGGCTACACGTCAGGTTAGCAGCGTCTCTAAGTCTAGTTTGTTTAACAATATTGATGAAAATTGAAAAATATATATAGAAATTTCCCTCACGTTCTAATTATTAATGAATGGAAAATTAAGGGTTTATTCAGTAAAGGAAAGCAATCGCAAACTATGTCACTCCTCTTTTGCGTACAGTAGAATCTCGATTATCCGAGGTAATTGGGACCAAGACCACCTCGGATATGAGAAAGCTCGGATAATTCGAAGGTTCAGTGCTGCTACTTGGAAAAGTCAAAAAACGTGACAAAACTTATTTATAAGAAGGTTGAAACGTAAAATAACTATTTACAAACCTTATTTTAACTGAAACCATGACTTTAATAAATAATAAAAAAGTATGAAACGCACCTCTTCACCGTATTATTCTCAAAATAAAAAGCTTCATTTAAATTTTGATTTCGCCTCACTAGCTCGGATAACCCGGAGGCTCGGTTGACCGGGACTCGGATAATCGAGATTCTACTATAGTTCACTCTGCACCAAATAAATAATGTTGAGGTCTGTAGAGCCGAAATCGGCGATGGTACTACACATACATACATTCAGTAAAAAATTGTAAGTTTAATTCAAATTAATATGAACGTGAACTTTAGAAATAACAGATAGAAATAACCTGGATGAAACAATGATAGTAGGCAACTCCTGATAGAATAATACATTGGCTGGATTATTGAAAGTATCTTTTTTTAAATTTTTTTAAGTTTGTATTTACTTTAATAATTAAGAAGATTTGAAATTTTGACAAGTAGAAAATTAAATGTTCCACTTGACCTACGAACATGAACTATCAAAATAAGAGCAAAATATAGCCTGATTGAAGTTATGATAATAGACAACACTTGAATGAGTAATACACTTGCAGAAATATTAAAAATACTTTTCCTTTTTACAATATCCTTGAGTTCCATATATCAATGATTTAAACATTGAAATTTTGCCTAGTAAAAATTTTTAAATTCTACTCAGATTAATATGAGCATGAACTTTTCAAATAACCGCTAGAAATAGCCTGATTGAAATTATGATAATACACAATACTTGAATCCTTGAATGAGTAATACACTTGCAGAAAAATATCGAAAATACTTCTTCTTTTTAAAATACCCTTAAGCATTATACATATTGAGCATTTTAACATTTAAATTTTGGCTGATAAAAATTTTCAAATTTTAATCAGATTAGTATGAACATGAACTATTCAAATAATAGCTAGAAATAGCCTGAAAGAAAGTATGGCAATAGAGAACAGTAGATTAAAGTGACAATAAACCCCTTTTAATAATACTGTATTATAGTTTTTTCCATGTATTTGTTCTATTTTTCGTCATACAAATAAGAACCTAATTGATTGGATAAGTAAATGCACCTCTAGGGTGCCACTGAACAAAAATGTGGATGACGGTATTACGTCATTAAACATTCAGTATATTTGAGCATAAGATTAGTGACTATATAACTTCAGTGTTCCTAGTGAACCCAGTTACAGCCCTGAGAAACTTTTTATCAAAGGATAATGGTTTTTGCTAATTTGATATCGTATTCCAAGCCAATTATGTAATTCTTGAAAGTTATCTGTCAATTAAAGCCCGGATTTCTTCCATGAATCAAAATCTCACAATAATCGCAATGTTTCCCCATTTTCAGAAGAAAGAAAAAGAAACGACGTCGGAGATGGCTGGTGTTGGATGACCTTGAAGTTTCAACATCAGCAAAGACAGTAGTGAATATCACATCACCTGACACCGTTTACCATTTAGGAAATAGAACTTCGCTACCCGAAATACCACCTCGACACGACTCCACGCTTAATATACGAATAGTCAAGGTGAGGCTGCAAGATTCAAGTTTCACTCCCTTATATCAAGTTCGGACCGTTTTAATAATTAGTTTGTGTTCGTAGGTTGTAAAAAAAGAAGATTTAATTAACAATAATGAGATGAGATGCTTTTATCCGTATTTATGAAACTACTTGGAGTTTCATAACTCAATCCTTTACTCAATGGAGGCTTGAAAGTTTCTCGAGTAATGATTTTTGAGGCTTCCTTGAGTTGAGGAAGCCTCAAGGAATTTCGTAAATACAGGTTTTAGTGCGAGTGAGCAAGTTATGAGCAAGAGTGTGAAGAGAGTTAATGAAGCATCTTTTAAAACAATGGACTTTTGGAATATTAGGAAAAATGTATTCTTTACAACCTTTGTTTTTTTTCTGGAGGATGAAGCCCACATAGATCTGAGACCTGTGCGTGGGTAATGAGTTGGATGATGGTGATTGATGAGTTGGACCTACAGTTTTAGGTGGGTTCCGAACCACCGGGAAGTGATTTTACAGCAGAGAACAGTGTCTTTTTTGCTGGCCAATCTAAGCGGTCACCGTTACGAACAGGACCTATGAGAACGCAGCTTATCTCTATCTGATTGAACAGATACCTGCTACGGCTCGCGGCTATCACTTCCCTCTTGTGCTCCTCAGAGCTTCCAAGATTATACTCTCCCTCATTGATCGTAACAGAGTCAGATCAATTAAAACCTTGATTTGAATTGACAGTGTTAATCAGCAAATGAAGGCAAAGGGATCTGTTGCTTCCACAGGATTATGTTTTTCTTAATAAATGAGTGAATGTATAAATTGATTTATTAATTATCTTTTTAGCTCCAAAAAAATCACGTGAGAGAAAATATGGTTGAAGACACGTAGCAATAAAAGGAGAATCTTGAACTGATATTATGCTCATAGCTTTGGGGGCTATAAGTTAAGCAAAGTGAGTCTCGTATTTAAGGCTGTGTGCAAGGTTTGTGGTCAGATTTTTCATTTTCATTTTGTTCCGGATGTTTCTAAGGTTTTAAAATGTTATCTACTGCCTTGAGAAAAAGTATCTTTATCAACTATTTTGTGAAACATGGGAATTCAAAGTAGAATTTTTTTGGTTTTTGGGGTCAGTTGATATCACGTGTTAAACGTTTGATAATTTTTTGTACCTTAAAACTTCTTGCGGAATTATGACATATTTTACAGTATATCTATTTATTTATCGTCTATGTACACCATCACATTGCAGTAGTATGAAGAGGAAGCAACAGGCTTTACAGCCCAAAACTGTTTCCTGTTCTAAATTTCAATACAGAAATGTCCAAATAAAGGTTATGACTGAAAGTCAGTTTCGCTATTAATTTTAACTAGAGAAAAAAATATTATCCATTTCTTTTTGAAAATAATTTACGTGAAACTCAATGAAAACAAATTACCAAACGAACAATACAAAAAGATTAGAGTTTTGAATTTAGTCTAAAAGTTTTGAGAAGAAAATTAAACACGTTCACATATTCCGCACAACAGCTGATCATACAATTAATTAGATTTTTCAGAATACATTTTCCAAAATAAAAGAATTCAGTTTTTAGAAAATTTATGACTAAAACGTAATTGTTTGATTGAAATAAATATATTTCATTTTGTTTTCAAAGGTCTCACAAACATTTTCAAAATTTTGAAATAAATTGGCCTTAAAAACCCAAATCTCAACTCAGAACCCCCATATTTCACAAAATAATTGATGAAAAAAGATTTTCTACATGGAAATAGACAACATTTTAATACCTTGAAAAACATCCAATACAAGAAACTTCGATAAAAATTATGACCAGAAACCCTGTGCACAGCTTTAATGGATAGAGTCTGGAAAAAAAATCTTTAATATAATAAATTATAAAGGTGCAATAAAAAGGTGCATAAATTTATTTTTAATAAATAGATTATATAAAAAATAATGAATAAATAATAATAAATTTGCAATAATTAATTATTGTCGTTTTTGATACCAGGTGGGCCCGAACTCAACGATAATACGCTCGACGAAAACAACAGACTTGCTACGACCTCCACCAAAGATTCTAGTCGGAACTGGAGATGAGGGACTGGCTGAGGACGACTGGCTCCTGACCAGGCAACAACAGCTGGTGTCGAAACGGGCCGCCATTGACGAACGCAAAACCACCTGCATGCTCTACTTGCAAGCCGATCACCTATTCTACCACAAGTATGGCACCGAGGAAGCCTGCATCGAAGTTATGACCAGACATGTGCAGAGGGTTAATTCTATCTACAAAGTGACAGGTTGGTATCCATGTTGTTTCGGAACCCACCTAAAATTGTAGGTCCAACATGCTCCCCATAACATGGCTTAAACGGCGAGGTGGAACTACCCGTCAGGGTCTCACACGGGATTGAAAAAAAGAGAAATAATGTTGTAATGTTATTATTAATATATTATGTGGAAATTTCTGTGCTTATCTGATAAGATCAGTTTTTTCTCTATTTTGAGTCTTTTATGGTGGTGAGACCACCATAAAAGCCGTACGATTATTATTATTATATTTGTTTTTTGAATTAAATAAGCAGAGAAATTTCCTCATAATATATTAATAATAGCATTACATTATTTTTCTTTTTTCTCTTCATTTCTTATCCTATTTCTTCCTTTCCTAATTATTTTCTTTGATAGGATTGTTGTATCATTTTCTTTCTTTCTCAGTTTGTATTTACAGTGTTTATTTTCTACTTTTATCACTACATTCTTTTTTAATTTATTTCTTTGTTAACTAATCTCTGTTTTTTTATAATATCAAAATATAAATTAATCTGTTTCTTTGTTGTAATATTTGTGAAGATTGGCACAAATGATGAACCTACGGGGTTAGCTAGACCCAACAATGTTTGAAAAATCTTGTAAATGAATTTGATTGAAATCCCAAGTATCTGTACTACAGGTCCCATTCATGTTTCAGTTAATGCTGACAATAACAAGAAAACTTCACCTGTCATCTGTGTAATCCTTGCTTCAACCCAGTTAGCTTTAGAGTAGTTTTCAGATTGATCAACAATTTGGTAAAAGCCTGAAATAAGTGGAGTATAACTCCTTAACTACTTTATACAGTGATTGATCCCAGACGGAATAGTTGAACCTGCATTAAACAAATGTATGGCAGGTTGCCGGCGTGCGGCGTGTGTGTGCGTGCGTGCGTGCGTGTTAGAGTGAGGGAAAGCGTTTGTGTGAGAGAAGACAGACAGACAGATAGAGAGAGAAGGAGGCAGAGAAAGAGAGAGTGATAGGTTTAGGACAGAAACGATTAGATATTTCTTTATTCACGTAAATTTACAAATTTGCATATGAATGGTTAAAAACAAAATTATCAACATCACATAGATATATACAGTAGTAACTCACAAAATACTACTTTTATAGTGCAAAGAATTATGTACATTGATCTCATTTGTATGATATTAATGATATTAACTACAGTAATGACAATCTAAGTGATGCAGTTACATGAAAGGTGAAGTTAGGACAAAGATTCGACCTCCATTCTTGACACTTGACCTGTATAGTTTAAGAGAGAGTTGTTCTATTTGAATTGAGCTGCAGTTATTTTTGTTATAGTATGAAAAGAAGTATAAAAGAATATTTTATTCTTTTTTATCATAAAAGTAGCAGGTAATTAAGATTAAAATAGAGAATTTCCATTATGAATTGTAAAAAGAAATTAATTATGATAATGATAATGGTAATGTATGATGGAAAGAAGAGATTATTAAAAATAGTTGATTCTATACAAGTTTTCTTAGATTAGAATTGTGCTGAGACAATTTTCAATAATCTATACAATACTAAAAAAAATATTATATACAAAGAAGGTGAATGTTTTCGTGGTACAAAGAAAGAGAGCGGTTAAGAAAGAGAGGGTGTGGGCGGGGGAGGAAGAGAGAGTGAAGGATTGGGCTAGCCTAGAATAGAAAAAGAATGAATGACTGTTGATGAGGGGGAGAGGGGGAGGAAGTGAGTGAGCGGGTGTGGGTGTAAGAGAAAAAGATGGAGCAAGTGAGTGTGAGTGTGCGTACGTGAGGGTAATATTCGGTTGTAACTTATTGCGAGTGGGTGTTACACACAAGAGTATGATGTACACCGCATATGCTGGTGAAAGTAGAACTTTGGAACATTGACAGTGACAACAGTATAATAGGAATTTGAGTTTGCTGAGCGCCTTGAGCCGAGTCTTGTGCCTTGTGCGTGCATGTGCGTATGTGTTAAGTAGCTTACATGTGTAGTGGTAAGCGAGTGTAGATACTCAGCAAGTAGAGATACCCTTGCTAAGGGCGGAGCGGTAGTAATATAGACTGCTCCCTTTTCATCATGCTCTTGGTCTAGTATTGAAGAGGGCTTGCCTCTCCTATTTGCAATCATCCTATTGAAAGTCCAATCGTAGTATCTCCTCTCTCACATCCTCTCTCACTCTCACACACTCTCTCATATTCTCTCTGTACACACTTCCCGTTCTTTCACCCATCTCACTCATTCTTTCTCGCCCCCCTCCCTTGCACATGATCATTCTGTCACACTCTCTCTATTTCTCTTTTATCTGTCTTTCTATCTTTATCACTCCTCTTTCATACCCTTTTTCCTCTTTCTTTCTGTCTCTCTTCCCTCCTCTCTGCTCTCTATTTTTTCCACTATCTCTCTCTCTTTTCTATTCAATTTTTAACTCTTTCTTTTTCGTCTGTCTTTTTCTCTTTATCACTCATCTTTCATACCCTTTTTTCGCTTTCGTTCTGTCTCTTTTCCCCCCTCTCTGCTCTCTATCTCCTTCCACTCTCTTCCCCTTCCTCACCGTGACTAACTCACTCTCTCTCTCTCTCTGAAATTCTCTTTCTCTTATCTATTCATTTTTTATCTTTTTCGTCTGTCTTCTTCTCTTTATCTCTATCACTCCTCTTTCATACTCTTTTTCTCTTCTTTCGTTCTGTCTTTTTCCCCCCCCCCTCTCTGCTCTCTATCACCTTCCACTCTCACCCCTTCCTCATTCTCTCTCTCACTCTCCCTCTCTCTGTAATTCTCTTTCTCATATTTATTAATTTTTTATCTCTCTCTTTCGTCTGTCTTTTTCTCTTTATCTCTATCACTCCTCTATCATACTCATTTTGTCTCTCTTCCCTCTTAACTGCTCTCTTTTTTTCCACTCTCTATTTCTTCCACACTCACTCCCTCACACCCTCTTTCCTTCCCCGTAATTCTCTTTCTCTTATCTATTCATTTTTTATCTCTTTCTCTTTCGTCTGTCTTTTTCTCTTTATCTCTATCACACCTCTTTCATACACTTTTTACTCTCTCTTTCTGTCTCTTTTTCTATCTCTCTTTCCTCTCTGATCTCCTCCCATTCCCACCATCTCTTCACTCTCACTCTCACTTACTCTCTCTCTCTTTCTCTGTCTCTGTAAATATTGTTTATCCACTTATTTTTTATCTCTTTCTCTTTTTTCTCTCTATCTGTATCACTACTCTCTCATAATCACTCTTTCTCTTTCTTTCTGTCACTCTCTCCCTCTCCCTACCGCCTATCACCTCCCTAACTCTCTTCTTCTCTCTCATTCTCTCTGTAAATTTATTTCTCTTTTTCTTATCAATTCATTTTTTATCTTTCTCTCTTTCTTCCATCTTTCTATCTCATTACTCCTCTCACATATTCACTCTCTCTTCCTTCGTCTCTGTCACTCACTCCCCTCCTTCTTCCCCCACGAACTCACTCTCCTTTACTCTCTTTTCTATTTTTCTCTCTCTCTTAATTTCTGTTTTTCTTCCTCTTTCTCAATGTCTCTCTATTTCTTAATATATCTTGCTTTCTTGTTAGCTCTCTCTTTCTGAATATCGCTCTCTTTCTATCTCTTAATCTCTATCACTTTTTCTCTCTCTAAATCTCTCACTCACCCTCACTCACTTTATCACTCTCTCTCCCCCCTCCCTTCTTCACTCTCATGCATTGTGTTATCGTCGTCGATTTCCTTGTAAATCATTTCCTATTCTGTCCTGGCCCTATCTACACCACCCTCACATTTCGGAACCAATTCATTTCCAACCTAACCTCAAACATTCGCCGTTATTAATATCAAGAGGAGTAACTTATTACACACGAGACGTTTCGAAGGGGTTCGATTGTTCACCGACTTTATCTTGCCAACTAGTTTTGTCAGGGACGATCGAATTCGTAATGAATCACATCGTTTTCTGTTCAATTCAGAATCAGTTCTGTTAGATTTGTATTGCATAAGTTTGTAGCTGTTCAAATGATGTATAAACTGGAAGATAAACGCAACGTTTTGTGCTACAAGACGTACATTTTGTACAAGGTTAAAAGATACAAGGTTGTTCCATAACTCGCTCTAATTAGCAAAATAGGAAAGTTATGACGTCACTCTGTTCAAAATTACTCGAATTGCAAATTTCATCTCCATCTGTACACTTCTTTAGTACACAAATAAAGTTTTCAAACCGGGTGCACACTATTCTAAGCCCTAACCTGCATTACTGTATATTTGGCTTGAAAATGAATGCAGAAAATAAAATAAAAATCATCGTCTATCGCTCTGATGAAAAATTTGAAATTGATTTGCAAATTGATGAGCTCGAGTCATTTTAAGTTTCTTTTGTTATCAATTTACAGCAGTCTATGATGAGTGTCTATCTATATGGATTTATAGATTTTCTATATTCTATATCTATAGATTTTTAGTGCTATTTCATAAATTTATAGATTTATGAAATAAAAATGAAAAGATTCTGTATTAATTGGAGTTGAGACAACAAAATCTTTTCTACCACTCAATTCAAATCTATAGAGCTATTCTGTAGCTTTACAGAGCTCTTCTGTTACTTTACAGAGCTATTCTGTAGCTTTACATAACTATTCTGTTACTTTACAGAGCTATTCTATATACAGTGCTAATTGGTTTATAGAGCAAAGTTAGAATTTGAAGGCAAAAGGCAAAATCAGCAGTGCAGAATTTCAATTCTCAAGTATTCTATTTTGTGGATTGATCGCTAGAATCCAAGAGATCCCTGTTTGAGAAGTAAAGCATGAAGTACGTAGTAGAGGAAATTGAAGCCAGTTATTGTTGCAATATGTGATTCAAAAGTGTAACTTTCTAGTGAAAATAGAAAATATCCTCACATAAATTTTATCTCGAATATAAATTATATTCAGATTCATCTGATGGTTCAGACTTATATATTATCGATTTTAATAAATTAAGTATCTTGACATAGCTGTTTCATGTTCTGAATATGATATTACAGGAATTTTTCGTGCGTGGGTAATGAGTTGGACCAAAAGTTTTAGGTGGGTTCCGAACCACCGATTTTACAGCAGAGAACAGGGTCTTTCTTGCTGGCCAATCTAGTCGATCACCCTCACAAAGGATTCGGAAATCCTCACTAGGAGAACGCAGCTTATCTATATCTGATTGAACAGATACCTGCTACGGCTCACGGCTATCACTTCCCTGCTTACTGCTTCCCTGTTATACTTTCTCCAACCATTAAATTCATTGTTGTCATGTTCATATAATAATCCAGAATTTATAATATAATTCCATCCGTAGTTTATAATATAATTCCAGAATTTATAATAGTCATCTATATTTGTAATGCAGAAACTATAATTCATGTAATTGGAAATGTTTTAATCTTCGAATTACATTGTAATTTACTCTTCAGAATTTCATTTTAACTTATGACAAGAAAAAATATTTTTTTGAACATATTTGTTGTCATAATGATTTTTACAATATGTTCAATATTATTCTCTATCTAACGTTTCTTTTAATCACTGCAATGGCGCTTATTATTGGACTCAAAACTCAACTAACTATTTCTTACAGATTTCAATCAAGATGGACGATCGGACAACATCAGTTTCATGATAAAAAGAATAAAAGTGCACTCATCCGATGCAGTCGAAGATCCGAAATATCGCTTTCCTGGCAACTACGGTGTTGAAAAGTTCCTTGAGCTGTTCTCTGGTAAGTTTTGAAACATTTTCTTCCATTATCACGTTATTTCCCGATTTGTTATAATTTTAGCATTTTTTGAATCATTTTCCTCCATTATCATGTTATTTTCCAGTGTTATAATTTTACAAAGTTGTTCAACAGCATTTTTGAAATCTAGATTATTCTAGAAAATCAGGTTTAAAAATTATATGACTAAGTTATACGAAGGATAACGATTTGAAATGGTAAAACTGCAATTCTATCGAGGTTTACAATCAAAATCATGAATAAATTTGGTCGCCTTTTATATTTCTTATTATATACAAATCGACGTAATTTATGCACTTTTGAACCTTCCAAACATGATCATATTATTGATTGATAATGGTGAAAAACAAGAAAAAAATCAACTTCTTATTCATTTAAAATTGTTCCGCATATCAGTCGAAAGTAAAAATATTTAATATTTTACTTGCAGACCATCATGGATCAACTAATATTATACAATAATAATAATAATACTAATAATAATAATAATAATAATAATAATAATCAACTAATAATAATATGGAGAATGCAACTCACAAGTTGTATTGGGATAGATCAGTACTCACAGACAGAACAGTAGACCAGATATCATATTAATGGACAAACTAAACCAAATCACATTTTTAATAGATATAGGCATACCAAATACACACAATATAAAGCAATACAGTGATGAGAAACTGCTCAAATATCTGCCCTTGGCAGAGGAGATAAAATACTTGTGGAGGCAAGAGAGTGGTAATTATGCCGTTGATAATATCAGCTACAGGTGTAATACCAAAAGAGCTGCCTGAGAGGATGAAAAAGTTGAGACTGCCTGTGTGGGTGCAAAATTTAATGCAGAAAGCTGTCATATTGTGCACAACGTTAATAGTAAGGAGCTTCCTAAATACACCAAAATAGAAAGGGTGTCATTTTGCTTAAAAAAGCCAATGCCACCCTCTTACCCAGTAAAATGGAGAAATATGGAATTCAAAAATAATAATAATAATAATAATAATAAACTCCAATATTATATAGGAACTAGAGTTGAACAATCATAATGTTTAACAATTGAATATTTTTTGAGTAGATATCTGGAAACACTTCTGTGTAATAGAAGTAAAGAAAGTAGGAAGTGATATTCAATAAAACTGCATCAATAAATGCAAAGCTCTGTTACGGAGAAGCGAAGATGAACTTATTCTACATTTCCCCTAACTCTCACACTTTTCCTGTCACATGGTTAAATTGACAGATGAGTCCAAATTCTGCCCTAGAGATGAACGGTAGGGAAACTAAGGTAGGAGGCACCTCATACCTGTTAAAATCTTTTTGTTTTCTGAAGTTAGAATCTTTGTATCGTGCAATAAGAAATTCACTCTAAAGCCTCAAAAATGCTTTCAATAGAAAGTATAGTAGAATCTATCTATTAAATTCTCTTTATATCTCCACCTTCGAAGATAGAATCCTTGCGTCTTCCAATAAGAAATTTCCCCTCCAGCCCAAACAACACTTCCAAGTATTGATTCACTTCCCTACAGCGTAGCCACTCTATAGATTATTGAAAAACCTCGTGTTTTGTAACCTTTTTTCGCTTCTCACACGCTTTTCCCCCTTCCTTCCTCGTTTTGTCAGTCTTCATCAATCGGGAACCATCCGTAGGCTACCCAGAAAGCAAAGCCAATATCTGCGCTGAAATTATCCGGCCACTTTCTGCCATTCACTGGCACTTTTTGCAACACGCAACTTCTTTTCAAAGGCAACATCTCGAAAGGCTAGTAAGCTGCCTGTCAGTTGCTAACTTCTCAATGCACTGGCAAACTCTGCCTTCAACGTTATCCACTCTGCCTTTTGATCTTCGCGTTCATATTTTTCTCTTTTGAAATTTCCTGGTTCATGTAGTTGATTATGTGCAGTCGACTTTTTTCTTATTCGTGTTACTTTTTTCTTATTTGTGTTTCTTTTTTCTTATTCTGTGTAGAAGTTATTGAAATACAAACTTTGTGCATTGAGCATGGATTATGAAATAAGACTGTCTAGCTTCTAAAACTCTTGTATAGATTATACTCTGTTCACGGAAAGAGGAGACGATGTAAACAGCGATGCATGTATCTTCAAACAACAAAATTGAAAAAAATTTGTGAAGGGAGCAGTTTTGGACTTAAGTCTGTTGCACCTTCACATTCGTTGTAAATTTGTCACAATAAATAAATAAAGAAGACCGATTCACAGTAGCCGATTCACAATTAACTACAGAAATACAATTAACGCCCAGTATATAAGTGAGCCGGTAACTGTGACAGCGAATGTGATACTGAACTCAGTGTGAACTGGTTGAAAATAATCGATCGTTCTACAGCTGATATGAGTCATCACTTTATCACGTACACAAACGCAAACGTTTGTTTTGGTTTGTCACTCGTTTGCGTGAACAAAGCAATTAAAAATTAACAAATTAAAATTTAAAAATTAATCGATCGGTTTCCAGCTGATATGAGTCATCACTTTTTCACTCACAAACGCATACATTTGTTATGGTTTGTCTCTCGTTTGTGTGAACAGAGCATATATAGTATTACAGCAAGGTTAATAAAAACAAGGTTGTGCTCAAATAAGCGAAATAGAAAAGCCATGACGTCACTCTGTTCAGAATTATCCTTAACTTGCAAATTTCAGCTCTATTTGTACATGTTTTCAATATAAAAATTAAGTTATTTTTCATACCACAGCTTTGACTCAATATCTTGATCAGCTGGCAATTGTATTGGTTATTCAATGCTATTGAACTGAAAAACGTTAAGCCCCCACCAATTTTCCAGCTCTCAAAAAATAGAACTACCCTGTTTTTATTAATTTTGGTATTTCAGTATCTATTATAAGACACCGTATACGTAAAAAACTGTTGAAAAAGGAAGTTTTAAAACATACATAACTATATAATAAGAGAGAGTTGGGGTGTGTGTGTGTATATTTTTTATTTTCACATTTTTTATCGCATCTCACAAAACCGGCAACAGTTTGGAACACTAAATTTGGAACAGCTTCCTCTAAACTCGATTCAGTGGACCTCGAAGTCTGATTTCTCATTTTCCTTTCACAATTTTTAAAATTAATCTTTAAAACTTCAAAATTCAACATGTTTTTGTTGGATTGTATGAAGGTCATAATTATTATTGTCCTTCGTAGTTTCAAAAGCTCATGAAGGGTGAATGTAACCGGAATTACTGTTGGCACAATGGGCAGCGCAGAAATATGTTATTTTCTTCCTTGCATATTATAACACTATTATCAGCATTGAAATATTTGAACGTAAATATTTATTGGAATGGAAAACCATTTCGCATTGTTGGAGTGCTTCCTAAAAAAAGGCTGGTTTTAAATCCCGATTCAGTAGGCCTTCAGCTGTGTCTGAGGAAGCATTCCAACAATGTGAAATGGCCATCACTCGAAGAAAGTGTTGAATTCACAATTTAAACCGTTTTAAACCATTTCAAATGTTTCTATTATAGAACATCTATTATAGACATCTATTATAGAGCCATACCAGGTATCTGTTCAATCAGATAGAGATAAGCTGCGTTCTCCTAGGCACTCTCTGTAAGGGTGACCGATTAGATTGGCCAACAAAAAAGACACTGTCTCTGCTATGAAATCACTTCCCGGTGGTTCGGAACCCACCTAAACCGTAGATCCAGCTCACCAATCACCATCATTCAAATCATTACCTACACACAGGTCTCAGATCTATGTAGGCTTCATCCTCAAAAAAAAGGAAAAGTTAATTTAGTACAGATTATTTCAAAATAACTACGTTTAAATATCAAGTGAAAAAGAAATATGGGACTGCAACGTAGAAATATTTCTTAGTATGTAAATGTTTGAGAAGAATTCACACTAGGTTTTTCTAGTTCACTAGAGATATAAATAGTGCTAAAATAAGAGAAAGAAGAAAAGTAAAGAGGATTCAACCTTTGTAGGGTGAAAACACGTCTGAGATGGAAAGAAAAGGTGCGGGAGGAAGGAAGGAAGTAGAAGAAAACAAGACAGAAATGAAAAGAAGACAAGATTTATAATCCAATCCAAGAAGGCAATCCCATTCGCGCTCTACCAAGCTGAAAAGTACACACATACAACATTAATTTGCTTTATGTGCTGCTAGCCGGCCAGACGAATTTAACGGTTTTAAAACAACGAATAAAATGTGGACTTTGGCTTTTAAATCTAGTGCATTTAATGCTGTTTGAAGAAAAGAAAGAAGTAATGAAGCATAGGATGAACGTACAGTGTGTAGTTGCGTTTTATTTATCGTTAACTGTGTCCAAACAAGACTCGGAATCATAAAATTGGAGCCGTAATTGAATTACCACGTCTAGGAAGTAGCTGACTTCGATTGAAACTTCCTTGCCTGAACAAAGACGCTGGGATGATGTGTTCGTTACAAGTTTACTTTATATGATTGAACATGAATGGGATTGATCAAATTGAAGAAATGTCACAGAATCGCTTACAGAACTTGAACCTATTTTCAACAAAAACCTAGTTAAATTGGTAGGAAACTCCAGCTACCGCAGTTTTAAAGTCTTAAAAATATAGAAATATTTAAAAAACAATTGAAAAAATATTTAGTTGATAAAGCTTTTTATATTGTACAAAAGTTCCTTTCACATCAAAATTAAGTCACACACCAACTAATTGATATAGTAATAATTATAGTAACTAGTTCATAAATGTATAAGTGTATAATTTTTGATCTGGCTCGTCTTATACTCCTAACCTACAAAAAAATAAAGTCTAGCAATAAATATATTTTAAAGACCCAATTAGATGTTAACCATTGCAGTAAACTAATGATATCCATTTATAATATCAATAATATAATATGTAAAATGTTATATCTATATTGATATATACCATCTTGATATTGTCAAAGTCATACCTAACTAAATAAATAAACTAGATACAATGCTATAGTTTTAGTAGTATTGCCAATCCCAATCACACTGAAACTAAGAAAAAAAAGATTTGCAGATATTCAATGGTAGCTTTATCACTAGCTCAACAAAAATGATTGAATAAAAGAATCATCACACCAATACGAAATAGCTATCACACGAATAAGTAAATAATGTTTTCCTTCAAAAACTCAAAATAACCAAGAATTACATGCGTATAAAATATTAACTACAAAACAAACAAAAAACTACACAGATATCTAGAAAGAGTAAGAAATTAACCTACTCAACTATGGTAACCCATGTAATAGAGTAGGTGTGAGCAAAATTTGGGTCAGAGTGCAAATATCTTGGGTAAGTGAGCTCACATATTATTTGAAATAATATATATGTTTAAATATGATCATCAATTTATTATTTATGATCCAAAATTTACCAATTATGACCAATAATTTAATATTTATGAACAATTATTTATGTTTATATATCAATTGAAAAACTTATATGGAACTGCAACACCAAAAATTATTCATTTTTCAACTTGCATGTGATTCATGAATTTAAAGGGATATTACGGACCTTGGATTGATTATTGACAATTATTCTATCAATCACCACCCCAAAAAGATACTGTTCTCTGCTGAAAATCACTTCCCGGTGGTTCGGAACCCACCTAAAACTGTAGGTCCAACTCTTAAATCACCATCATCCAACTCATTACCCACGTACAGGTCTCAGACCTATGTGGGCTTCATCCTCAAAAAAAAAAAATTAATGTAGACTTCATTAGAGTAAAATCTCTGTAGCTTTATAGATGCTACTCTTCAACAGGAGCTCCTATAATAAAAACTCGTGCTGAACTAGTGCTTCTTGCACTTAATGTATCCTGAAAATGGGGTAATTTAAAATAGTATATAATAATAATAATTATAATAATAATACTGTAACAGCAAAATATCCTAAAATAAGATAAGATCGTTTATTTATTCAATAAAGCATATTCACAAGAAAATACTGTCGATTATTGTCATGGTTAATTATAGTGTGACTCATTTTAAGATCTGTGATAATTATTGAGATTGTAAAATAATTAGTATTAATAGAATTATTATTAAAAAATGAAATGAGAAACTCTTATCTCTTGGTCGCAAGAGGAGATGGAATAAATGTGCAAGTGCTACAATTTTACCGTACGTCAAAAAATTGTTGAGAATGATGAACTGAGCTGAATTTTTTTTTCATAGTAATTTATCGCTTGTTATAATTCACACTTAATAGCGGTATTTTTTTATTTGTTTATTAATGGCCACACTACTAGTAGAAGTGGTTCATTCTTTCATGCAAAATGTATAAAATGATGTTTGCTGTAATTTTTGCTGATAGAAAGAAATTATATTATTAAATTAAATTATACAGAATATCAATATGTAGCAAAGTTATAGGAATACCATGGAAAACTATGGGACGGATATAGTATAACAGTATTTTTAATACACCGTATACAAGAAAAGCTGTTGAAAAATATATATTATTATACAAAAGACATGTATAATAATGCATAAAGTAAATTCAGGAATCCCCATCTTTTAATTGGGAAAATTTTCTGCTAATTAGGCAGAAATGTGTTTTTAAATTTAGAATTTAAAAATATATTGTACAGTTAGTATATGTCTATTTTAAATTTCTTAATTATAATTTTTCTACGTTGTTTGAAATTAAAACCTTTTTGTCAAGCTGATAAAACTCAATCTGCTTTCACATTGCATACATTTTGTCTTTGTTGAGAACGAAAAGTACGAATTTAATTTTAGACCAAACTTCTTTGCTATTTGTTATAATGAACCACGGCATCCTACGCGATAACGCCCCTCCCTTGCAACCTTTGAGAAAAAGTCGCAGTAATGTGGCTTTACAAACAAAATGGCGACTGCCTTTATTTCGACTTTTTCCAAGAGTAGCAGCGGTCTTTGATCATCTTGTAAGCCTTCCTCTTAATTAGTCTTTTTCAGTTTTGGCAGTCTTTCATCAGCCGTGGTCGATCCTGGTTTCTTTATAGTGGTGGGGTTTTTTCCATTCGTGGTCTTTTATTTCTTTTTGGTAGTGTTCTCAAATCAGGGTTCATTATTCCATTTGAACTTAATTTATGTGGCAATGATTGGAAGGGAAGTGATAGCTGTGAGCCGTAGCAGGATTTTTTTAAGTCAGATGAATGTAAGCTACGAACTCATGCGCCCTCTTTGTAAGGGTGACCGATTGGATTTTCCAGCAGAAAATACTCTGTTCTCTGCTGTAAAAATACTTTGTTGTAGTTTGGAAGCCACCTTAAACTTTAGGTCCAACTCATCAATCACCATCATCCAACTCATTACCCACGAACAGGTCTGAAATGAAAATGAAAATGAAAATATGCTTTATTAGGCGGAGTTGGGACTAAGGTCTCAGGCCTATGTGGGCTTCATCCTCCACAATAAAAAGAATACTATTGGTGATCTACCTTCAGTTTTCTGTTTGGATATATTGCTCCATATCACATGCAATCCATTAAAATTTTAAACCAATTAAATATTTCTTTGCTTCTATTAAAAATGTATTTATTCATTTATTACATAAAACACAATGAAGTAAAGATACAACAGGCATAGTCTACTACTCCTTTCTTTACAGATTTTAAGATGAATAATCCATATTTTAGGTTATTTAAAAGATGAACTAGAAATTTCACTTTCAAGTACAATTACTGATTCTTTCCATAACAAAAATATAAATTTAGAAGCTCACATTTAAAAATAAATATTCTTTTAAAAATATGCTGGCAAAGATTTTTCTTTCAGCAAGCAGTATTGTATTCAATGACTGTTTTCTTAGCTGCTCTTATTAAAATCTAGTGAAAAAATTTTGTTTCATTTTTTGTTAATTGTTTGCTTTGTAACATTATTTGATGAAAAGAATTAATCTACTATTTATTTGAATTCAGAGCCGGAAACAAACTACCAAGACTGTATTTATTACATTGAGTTTTCAATAAAATTACTGGTACTACGTCCTTTGAGTTGGATACACCTTTCAATGCAATGCTTTTTTTTAAAAATGTTTTATCAAAATTTATTAGCTGCTATAAATTGTGTACTTTGCACATGGCTGAAATCAAAATCATGAAGCTAAAATATTGTTGATGTTGGAATCTTTAAACACATTACATTGGCGTATATTGCTGGCCACTTAATAGTGAGCAGCGTAAATTGAGTTGAGTGAGTGGACTCTGTCAAGTGACTGGAGTCGACTGTTGATCTGTTGAGTCGATGAGAGTCTGATAGGAAGGCGTGAGAAACAGATGTGATTGACTCAATTTTTATTCACATCCAGTAACAAGAATCCTTAGCGCCGAGTCAAAAATATGAGATTCTCAGCTGACTCAACTTTATTCAAATCTCCCAGCTCTATGCTTTCCAATGTGGCATTGACATTGGATGGTGTGAATAAAGTTGAGTTTGTTGCGTAACTCACATTTTTGACATGGCGCTTGGGATTCTTGTTATTGGAAGTTAATAAAAATTGAGTCAATCACAGCTGATTCTCACGCCTTCCGATCGGACTCACGTCGACTCAACAGATTGACTCCAGTCATTCAACAGAGTCCACTCACTCAACCTACTCAGCTTTATTCACACCACCCATTTTATTGTGGGTAATCTTGGGTAATTGAAAAAATTAGTAAAATTCGAAAATTCATTAATCCTGCTAATGCTAAGACATATTTTATCGATTTTTGATGCTACAAGTCAGGGGAACTCAAATTTGTTTTTAAGTTATCGGATGTCTCCCCTAAATTTAACCACCAACTTTTGGATGTTGACGGGATGAAGGTGATTCTGCTATCCTCTTTTCTTCTTCTCCTTCTCCATCTGTCTTCTTCTTCTCCTCCTTCTTCCCCTTCATCTTTTTCACCCTTCTTCACCCTCTTCTTCTTCTACCCCTTCTTCTTTTTCCTCCTCTTCTTCCCCCTGCTTCTTTTCCGTTCTCTTCTCACCCCCTTCTTCTTCTCCTTCTTCATGTCTTCTCTCCATTTTCTTCTGTCTTCTCTCCTTTTTCTTCTCCTTCTTCATATGTCTTCTCTCCTTTTTCTTCTCCTTCTTAATCTGTCTTCTCCGCTTTTAAGCCGAAATTCCTATTACATCCCACGTTCTCCCTGAGGATTTCCACTCTGGCACCTCCCTAATTCCACAATAAAAGAAGATAGACTGCTTAGTGTCACACTGCTTAGTGGTGGTGCGATATGGAAAAGGTACTGATGAAGGGGAAGTGGAGGAAGACTTTTGGGAAGGGGGAGTAAGAATTTGTTGAAATGGGTAAGGGGGAAGACTTTGGGGGAGGGAAGTAAGAATTTGATGAAGGGGAAGTGGGGGAATACTTTTCAACAGGTAGCCTGCGTGCTCATCATGTCCCAGGGGAAATTCCCGATATAGGGGGAAATGCGGAAGTGACGGGAAGCGCCAGTGTCGACGAAGATTATGATGGCGGTGTCTGGAATTGATATTGCTTGGCGGGAATTTTTCGCGGACATTGTTAACTTATCCCAGAATCATCTTGTAGCCGAGAACTTGTCTTGGTGGGAAGCAAAATTTGAGTAGCTTCTTGCTCATGTAGATTCTGTGTAGATTCATTGTGTGGTCTTTCAACAAACTCAAAGTTGGAAAGAAGTTAGTTGAGAATCATATTCTATTTAAAAACTTGTCTCGGTTGAACATTTTTGAAATTAGAATATTGGTTGTTAATAATTTTTAAAACTTGTTAAATATTGAAAATAATGTTCTTCTTAAGACTAACCCCCGGTTGTAGAAACGCACTTCTTTAATAATGGTTCATTATCCATACTACTTTTATACCAGGCTATTATTCTGCCTAGAAGTGAACCATTGTTTGGTATGAAAGTGTACTATTAGGTTTCTAACAACAGCAAAGATTATGACTTTGAAATCAGCTGAGAATTTCACATTCAGAGATCAGATGCATTTACACTGCACAAAATAAATTCAAATCTTAAATCAAATGCTAAATGTTAGCACCGGTAAACGTCCACTGTTAAGACTAAATTATAACTTTTCCATACAAAATAGCATGTTTAATAACTTGAATAAAAATTTGTAATGCTATTATTTTTTATATGTCTACCAAATCATCATTTTGTTATTTTTTGAGTGACGTTTTTCAGCAAATCTAAATTTTAAGTTTGTTAACCTCAATGTTTTGGACAATGTTACATATTCAAAATTTGTGAAGAGAGCAGTTTTGGACTTGAGTCTGTTGCTCCTTCACATTCATTGTAATTTTTTAACAATAAATAAATAAATTATATTACCTCTGTTCAAAAACAATGTGAAGAAGTTTCTTCTATTCTATTGGCCAGTTGCACAAAAGAAAATTAAATTTGACCCTCGTAAGATGACGTCATTTGACGGATCCAGTGCAACGACTTCCCTATTGAGCTCCGTAAGATGACGTCATCTTACGGTCGTTAAATTTAATTTTCTTTCGTGCAACTGACCTTTTATTTTTCAAATGCCATTTTTCTCTTATTTTTCCATAGTAAATTTATTCGTTCTTCAATTTCCTCACCCATGAATTAAATCAAATAAAAACAACCCATTTCTTATGATAACACATTCCAGTGAAATTATAATTAATGTTGCATTTTGGGAATCCTGTACAATAGTGCGCATGCGCGTGAGTAATGGAACTAACTACCTTTATACATTCATACCAGATATATTTTTTTTTTCTTTTTTTTTGAGGATGAAGCCCACATAGGTCTGAGACCTGTGCGTGGATAATGAGTTTTATGATGGTGATTGATGAGTTGAACCTACAGTTTTAGGTGGTTTCCGAACCATCGGGAAGTGATTTTACAGCAGAAAACAGTGTCTTTTTTGCTGGCCGATCTAATCGGTCACCGTTACAAACAGGACCTACGAGAACGCAGCTTATCTCTCTGATTGAACAGACACCTGCTGCGGCTATCACTTCCCTGTTTTAACATTTTTGTTTTTCTGTTTGTGTTTTAACATTCAAGTTGACATTCAAAACATACGGGAATTTTTGCTCTTGTAAAACTTTTAGCGGGAATTTGTTGTATATAGGTATAATATGCTTTCTTATAGCAGCTTGGTATAAAAGAGGAACGAATAATGATCCATCATAATGATAGGATCTTGGTGCAACCGGAGGTAAGAAACTAATCAATTTTTACTATACAAGAAGATTAAATACAAGGAAACTAATAATTAAAATGAAACTATACAATTTATACAAGGGAACCTAATCAACTTTGTACCAATAAAGTTAGTTTCATCACTTAAATCCAATGAATTTATTTAATACCGTCTCTATGGAGCAGTTAAAGTTTCTCCAGTGAAAAATAGGATGTGATTCAATTCCGAAGATTATTAAAGAGATAAAATCAGCTGAGCATGTTTTAATTTCAATCAACTGTCAGCTATAAATGTAGAAAGAGAGGGCTGAAGTTTGAAATGGAGATTCCAGTTTGCTGTGAGACAGCGTAGAGTCGCCTCGGCCTTAAGTGGTGACTTTTCTCTGCCTAATTTGCATACGTATAAATTACAACTGTGTGAGAATCCTATCTCTCGAGAAATCAACGCCGTAATCGAGTTAAGCTATTATTTCAAAGGCAGAAAGGAGACGAGCAACTCGGTCTCAGAAATGAACAGATTATCTGATGCTGCACCAACGGAAGATGTCTGGGTCTGATCTACTTCATTTTCCTTTCTCTTCTCCTTTCTTCTCTTTTTTCCTCTCTCTCTCCTATTTTAAGACTCCTATTTTAACCTTTTATAAAAGGTTAAGTGTAAGAATGGCCGCAATGGCCAAGACTTCGCCTCTTTGTGTAATTCATCTCTCAGATCCAAGCTCTATTTTCATTATGTTTTTTGTTTTTTTAAACTATTTCTGCTGTACTATACCTTAGAATATATATTTGTTGTATTTATAAACTTTTCTACTCAAACTATTCAACCATTATGTTTACGATTCAAAATCAACTGTACTTAACTTTAACTAGGGGATCTGAGAGTTGCTAATATTAAAAATAATAATTTTATCATTCATATACATTGTAAATTTACACAAATAAAGTCATTTGAATCTGAATCTCAATCTGAATTTTTCTTCAATTGTGTTGAAATGTATCTGATCTTTCTCCCACTTCATTTCTCTTTTTTTTACTTCTTCACTACTTTCATTCTATCCTTTCTCACAGTCTCTCTTTCTTTCTCTGTTTCTCTTCAGTTTTAATCAAATCAAAATTTATTAGTCAAAAACATAATTACAATATCCTTATAATTAAACTTAATAAGAAATACCTATCCTATTTTCTTACCGTTTATTTTCTTTTCATTCTTACTACAAACTCTCTTATCATTTCTCCCCATAACCACTCTTTCATACCCTCTTTTTGTCCAAACTTCGCCATTTCATGTAATTAATTAATTGCATAGCTTAGATTGTCATCACCATAGTTAATATAATAAAAATCATACATATGAGATTATTGTACATAATTTATTGCACTATAGAAATAGCATTACCTGAGTTTACTATTGTATATCTATGTGATGGTGATTATTTTGTTTTTCTAACCATTCATGTGCATAATGTGTCAATTTACATGAATAAAGGAAGGTAATCTAATCTAATCTCTCATTGGAAGATTTCTTAGTTTTATCTCCTACCGTCGTATCTCTCTCTCTTTAATTTTTTCACCCTAATGCCTCTCACTTTCTTTTTTGTCTTCCTCTTCCTTTGTTTTTCGTTTCCTTCTTACTCAGTTTTTAAATATTCTTCCTCTATTCAGTATATCTACAGTTTCTTTGATATTTTTATATTTTTCTTCTTAAAACGAAACAATTATTGAATTCAGTGTAAGCTTTTATAAACTCTTGAACATTCATTTGTTTTTGCGTGTTACATCTACATCTATTATTCAGACTAATATTTTGTTTAATATCATACAAAAAATCGCTATTTTGTCAAAGATAATCTAATTTTATTTCACCATCTCAATGTTTCTTCAATGGTTAATTGTTTCTTTACACTCATTTTTTCATAACTTCTCCCTCACTCATCTTTTCTGACTATCATTTTCTATCATCGTCTATTTCTTCTTTTTCTTATTCTCATTTTCTCTTCTCCTTTTTCTTCTCCTTCTCCTTACCGTCTCCTTCTTCTCCTTCTCTTTCTTATTCGTCTCCTTTTCTTTTCCTTTTTTCTTCTCCTCTTTCTTCTCCTCCTTTTCTTATCATTCTTCTTCTCCTTCCATCTCCTTCTTATCTTCTTTTTCTCTTTTTCTATCTCTTCCTCCTCTTCTACCTCCTCCTCCTACTTCTCATTCTCTGTCTACTTCTTCTTTTTCTTCTTCCTCTTTCTCTTCTCATTTTCCATCTCCTCATTTCCTTCTGTTCCTCCTCCTCCTCACCCTCCTCCTCCTCTTCTTCCTCTATATCCCCCTTCTTTTCCTCTCACCCCTCCTGCTTCTCATTGTCCTCTTCTTCTCCCTCTTGTTGTTGTTCTGCTCCTACTTCCACTTGTTTTTCTTATTTCCGTTGTTGTACTTTTCCCCATTCCTGTATGTTTTTTTCTCACACTCTTTCCCCACCTCAACTCTAACTCCATCATTTTCTCTTTCTATTAATCTCTGTTACTGCATCTCTCTCTTTATTTGTATGTGCTTAGAAGGGCCAGACGCAGACGAGAGAATCTATTGCCGAAAATTTTAATTTGAGACTTTTCTCTCACTCTCTCTCTTTCTCTCTGGAGTTTCTCGCTTCATGTCGAGTGCTGTCTCATGTCTGAAAGTACGCTGAAAACGTCGAAAGGTAATTTGATTTCGCTGTCATAGCTGCAGCCTTGACTGGAGTCATATTCTCGACAGCGGGAGATTCTCTCTCTCTCTCTCTCTCTCTCTCTGTCTCATTCAAGTAGAAAGCAATTACTCTGTTGTTAGATGGGTGGAGCGGGGTGGGGGGCAATCTTCGCACTGGAAAATAATAAAAAATATAATGGAGAATGAGATCTGAAAAGAAGTTATGATCGTTGATCCGGACTTCAGTTTTGCGAGATGATCAGAATTTATGTCTAGATGTCTAGCTTAGACGCTGAGCTGAAGATGTATAATTGTTTGTATCATTCTCTGAGAAGATATTCTCATTTAGTATTCAGTAAGTTCAATTGAGTACTAGTCACCATTTTGTAAATAGGCTTATCATTGTAGATTGTAGATTATCATTAATTCATCTACAGAGAAAAAATTTAATATGATGTGAAAATTAATGAAGTCAATGTGATTGGAAAAATAACAAACTTTGATAAGGATCTTGGTGTTTCTTGTATCATTTAGCATCAAATAAAGATCTATGTTCTTGATCCACTATCTTCAAGCAACATCAACCTTCTAATCAACCAGATTTCATTAATCATTATTAACTGCAAACTTATTAGCTACAAACTGATGGGCTCTCTTTGTAAGGTTGGATTGGCCAGCCCAAAAGACTGTTCCCGAAGTGTAAAATCACTTCCTGATGGTTCGGAACCCACCTAAAACTGTAGGTCCAACCATAAATCACCATCATCCAATTCATCACTTACGCACAGGTGTCTGTTCTCTGCTGTAAAACCACTTCCTGGTCGTTCGGAACCCACCTAAAACTTGGTCCAACCATCAATCACTATCATCCAATTCATCACCCACGCACAGGTGTCAGACCTATGTGGGCTTCATCCTCTGAAAGAAAATTATGAAATATGGTCATCAACCTTCCACTACATGCATTTTCTCCACTACTCAATAAAATAATTCAATTCCTAGGAATTTTATCGTTGTTGCTGTCAGAGTGCTATGAGAAGATCATAATAGTTGTTATTTAAGATCTCACTATTTATAAACTGTTATGAGAGGCAAACCTTACAAGGATTCTCAACAGTTATACGATACGCTAATTATAATTCTTTTTTCTGCAACTGCTCGCAAAGTAGTTCTTTACGTACTGAAAACTAATTGTAAAATACCTCTTTACTGCTCCGCAAGCGGTAAAGTACTTTACGCTCGCCAGCTGTTTTCTTTACGCTTCTGTTTTGATTTTGATGTCTTCTCATTGGTGGATCTCGGAATCCTGGCGCATGCTAACCAAATGCATACTGTCTGTAATGCTACAATTACAAGCTTTTATTGTGTTGGAATCCATAACTGCAGTTGTAGCAGAAATATTTTATCTAATTCGCGCGTGAAGCTTCTTTATCGCTCTCGCAAAATTACTGCGCTCCGCTATGCTTCGCGCAGTAACTGTTTTGGTTCGAGCGATAAAGTCGCGCTTCACGCTCTTAATACATAAATAACTATTTTGTGAGAGTTCATTAAAATATTATGCTGATATATATTATGTTTACATGCATATTATGAACATTCATATTGTAGGCGTATAGTCAGGCATAAACGTTAACCATCGTTAACCAAACGTTTAGCGATCGATCCGCAATATAGTGATGAAGCTGTTCGGTTGTACACGTGGGTCGGATGTCCAGTTGGTTTGACAGAAAATTGTTTATTCTGCAGCTAACCTGTCACCCCAACTGTCAACCAAATACTAAATGCCTTTTTCTCACTCATTCTCTTATTTACCCTGTCATTTTTTATATATCTCTCTTTTTTCTGTCGTTCTCTCTCTCCCTCTTTTATCCCTCACTTTCTTTCTTTTACTTTCTTTCTTTTTTCCAACTGTCAACCAAATACTGAATGCCTTTTTCTCACTCTTCCTCTTTTTTACCCTGTCATTTTTTTTATATTTCTCTTTTTTCTGTCGTTCTCTCTCTCCCTCTTTTATCCCTCACTTTCTTTCTTTTACTCTCTCTTTGTCTGTCTCTATCACTTCCTCTCTTTACCCCTCTTTCTTTCTATTTATTTTTTATATAATTCTATATAAATTTTTATTTTAATCGTTCTTTGCTAATCTTTTTTTCAAATCTTACTATTTAGTCTTATGTTTAGTATTGAAAACACTTTATGATACATTCTCATCATCTAAATTAGCAATTCATTATGTAATATCTCTCTTCAATCTGAAGCCAATTGAATTAACTCAATATTTTGCTGAATTTAAGAATAACGAAAACGTCTTAAGGTTGAGTGCTCGGATGGAAGAATTTTTGTCCAAACTTCGCCTTTTCTTGTAAATGCATCACTTGGAATTTCATTTCATTAGCTCTACCCATTAGATCACTGTTAATATTTCAAACAAAATATAAATAGTATCAACCAGGTCTACTTTCTATGTGATGTTGAAATATTGCATGTAAGCACACATTTGAAAAAAATTGTAAATTTATCATGACTAAATTAATCTAATCTAATCTCTCACTCACTCTCATTTTCTCTGTAACCCAATCTATTTTTCTTATGCAGTCATTTTTATCCCGTTCTCTTTTTTCTGTTTTCTCTATCTGTATCACTCTTTCTTATACTCGCTCTTTCTCGTTCCTTCTTTCTGACTCTCTCTTCCTCCTCGCTACCTCTCGCTCGCTCTCCTTTCTCCCCCTCTCTTCTTCCCCTCATTCACTCAGTCACTCTCTTTCTGTCTATCTCCCCCCCTCTTCACCAACTAGCCATCTTCTATTTTCCACTCTGTCCACCCTCTCCCTCTGTAACTCCCTCTTCCTCTTCAACTCATTCCAATTTTTGTATTTTTTTCTATTTTCTGTCTTTAGCTATGTAATTTCTCTCGTACTCAATGTTTCTCTTTCTTTCTGTCTCTCTCCCCCCTCTATCTCTCACACAATTTTTTTTTCTACCTTCTTCTCTCTAACTCTCTGTTTTCTACCTCCGTATATTTTCTATTTTCTCTTTTTTCTGTCTTCCTCTATGTCATTTCTCTCTCGTACTTAAGGTTTCTCTTTCTTTCCGTCTCTCTTCCCCCTCTATAATTTCTCACACACACTCTCTCTTTGTTTTTCTACTTCTCTCTCTCAGTTTTTCTACCTTTCACTCTCTTTCCCTTTCTCTCTATTTATCACATGGAGCTCTCTTTTCCGTTGACAATCGATCTAACAGCCCTGCTACTTCTCAATTTATGTGGATTCACAGTGACCCCAGTAGGTATCTGAATGGGATGACATTTCAACCGCAAGGACCCCCTCCTCCCCTCAAGTCAAGATCTCCCTCCACCCCTCCCCCTATCATCCTTCCTTCACCACGGCCCTGCCTGGCTATTTGTACTGCATTGGCGTGCTGCAGAGTGTGTGGTGGTAGTAGTAGTTGGGTTGACCAGGTCCACAGCAGCGAGACTCCTTTGGGACTGACCAACCGTGTGCAGAGGCAGAGGCAGAGTCTGGCATTCAACAGTTGCTAGACCCGACTGCGGTTTCTAGTTACACATAGCAGTCAGCTTTCCATATAGCCGAAAAGCCAATAGATGCTATCGGACTATGCCACCACGCTTCCTGAGTAATTGGCAAGATGAGCGCTAGAGGTCGAAATTCAAGTTGGGTCAAATTATATGGCTCCTCGCGTATGTTAGGGTAAATGGGAGGATATCTGTCAAATTTAAGGTAGTTGATGTTATCGAATCACCTCTTTATCCTTTGGTTCAGGTAGTTGATATTATCGAATCACCTCTTTATCCTTTGGCTCAGGTAGTTGATATTATCGAATCACCTGTTTATCCTTTGGTTCAATCTGCATCAAACGTTGAAATATTATTTCATTTATTATAATGATAATATCGTGTGACCTGGCTGGCTCAGGTCTGGTGTCAGAGTTATCAGGTCGCACCTGAATAAGTTCAGGGCCTCTGACGTGACTTAACGACTGTTTTTTAGGCAGCCGGGACCGACAGCTTAACGTGTCCTCCGAAACACGGGAGTGGCCCGAGGTAAAATCTTTCGGTCAGAACTGGGATCGAACCCGGGACCTTTGGGCTAGCAAACCAGCACTTAACCATTTCATTTATTTTCATTTCATTAAATTTCATTTATTTATAAAGACTAAGGTACGATTGAAGGTGAAAATTCAACTAATGAATAATTAGACGAAATTGTCACAACCACATTTATTAAAAATATTGAAAAACTAGTTTCGGTTGTTATACCATTATCAATCCCAATCAAACTAAAACTAAAGTACAGAGAAGCTTAATATTTACTGAACATAGAATGATACTATTGGCTAAGCGAGAAAGAGGCTGACCTTCATCGAAGGTTGTGATTGGTTGACAAGTCACGCCCCCTGGTGGGAGGAGTAACAAGCAAAAATACGAGTCAAATGAATAACTAAAAACTGTGAACATCTAGAAAGCAACAATAAAGAAAAATACGTAATAAAGCTAGAATTGA